>JXTB01000181.1:317898-364104 GCA_002914805.1 Parasponia andersonii | reverse complement strand
CAGTTTTACCTAGTCTATAGGAGAGTTTGTAGCTTTAGTGGCTTTATTGGAGTGAATGAACGTGAGCACCTTATTAGGAGTTAGTGACTTTTGTCTGTTGTTTTGTTTAACTTTATAAACAGAGCAACTTATTGTTTTGGTTGTTGTCAGATTTTGAAGTAATAAAAGGCTTAGTTCTTTATTTCTCTGTTCTGTCTTTTCTCCCTTATTTTATTTAACAGTCATTATTAAGTGCAAGAAAGCACACTAGAAGGATCGGTAATTTCTTGCATGATTTTTTTTTTTTCCCTTGTTTTACATTTCGTATTTTTACTCATAACTTGACACTTATTACCCTATATGTACTGACTTTATATTTTCAAACTACCATCGAATGTTAGTTCTTGACTCTTATCGAAGTATATTTGGTGGGATTGTTTGGTCTTCCCCGTTCACGTTGTTTTTTGGTAGAAATATTTGCTGAGGAGAAAAGAAAAAAAATGGAGCAGTGTTTTTACTTTCTTGTACATTCCTGTTTCAGCCAAAAGTAATAAAGAGGAAGCACATATTTGTATTTATTATTTGAAGATGAAAAGCAACAGAGCATCAATATGAGTTGTAATGTTTTGCTTAATTGGTCATTGGCTTCCTAGTCTTTGTCTTGTGGAGAATTTACTAGCTCCGACATCTCGTTCTTCTCAATCATTTTAATCTTTTTTTCCATAGCTTTTACCCATACTTCTTGCTTTGAAGCTACTTCATTGTTTTCTGGCTCTACAATTGTGAAGTTACATGTTTGGTATATCTGTGATAGTAATTTAGTCCTCCTTATTATTGATTCGGGAGGTGAATCTGAACTGGCTTGTTTTGGTGCCTTCGATTGATTGTTGTTGTCTTCTGTTATTGTTGTTGTGTTAATGATGGTAGACTGATATTTTTTCTTTCTTATTGTTTGATTTCCCAATTCTAGGAAGCATCTTCATCGAACTCTACGCCGTGACTGATGATTAGTTTCTTTGTTCTTAAGTTACAAACTCGATATTCTTTTGAACTGAATGTTATAGCCTAAGAAGATGACTTTCTCGGTCATCTCATCTAACTTACTCCTTTTCTCTTGCCGAATGTGGGTATAGTAGATACAGCCAAATACTCTTAAATACTTTGCCGATGGTTTTCGTCTACTCAAGCTTCGACTGGCGTCTTGTCTTGCACGACAATTGGTTAGATATCTATTGAGTAGGTAGACTATAGTGCTGACTACTTTTGCCCATATATAAGGTTTTCGGAATATCTCTCTCCATAAATACACTTCTTACTGTCTTTATTATAGCTCGGTTCTTTTTTTCTAATACGCCATTTTGTTCTAATGCATATCCAGCTGTGAGTATCGCTCTATGTCTTCATCCTTACAAAAATTATTAAATTCATTGGATGCATATTCTTTTGCCTATGTCACTTCTTATCATGACCACTTTGTTTCTCGACATGGGTTTTAAACTTCTTAAAAATAACGAAAACTTGCAATTTTTCACATAAAAAGTAAACCTATATTATTATGGTATAAACATCAATGAAGAGAATAAAGTACTTGTTTTGATCATGACATGGAGTATGGATTGAGCTGCAGACATCTATATGAACTAGCTCTAATGGCTCTCTAAGATTTTCCTAATAGAAAAGATGATTGTTGGTGTTGTTTCCCGACCATACATCCTTCACAGATTTCGCTATGCTCCTTTATCATTGATAGATTTTTCATCATATTATTATGTTGAAGAATCTTTAATCTGTGGAAATGGAAATGTCGAAACCTTCGGTGCCATAGCTATGACTTGTCCATTTGTACCTTTATCGTTGTGTCACTTATGTATCTCTGTTGGATTTTGTCACATGAGTGGCTATTATTTAAAGGATTCCTAGTACACTTAGGACTCTAAGGCAAAATATGATTACTTAAAGAGTTTGAATAACTTGGGACTCTTATATAAGCTGTTCATTATATCTTTTATTCGTAATAAGACTCTTGTAGATGGGATAAGGCATATAGATATAATTCTATTAAGCTTATGATTCTAGCTTATTAGTCTTTATAAATAGAGACCTTGGGTTATACACTTACGGGCATAAGGTTAGATTATAGAGAGAGTAAGGGAATTCTCTTGTAAACTTGGTGGGAGCGTGACACAACGGGTTGCTAGATTTCGCTCTAACTTGCGTTCTCACAACGAGAAAAGAAATAAACAAAATTCTCAAAGAGAATTTAGAAGAGAAAACTAAGATTTTGATTGAAGATTGGATGATTACAACTCTTGCCAATGAAGGTAATTCATACAAGTTTAGGATTAATCTAAACCATCTAATAAAATAATTCTAAGAAAATTACAACTATATACCTAGTACTTACCAACCAAATATACTTAAATTGTTCACCTAACATATTTCAAATAAACAAATTGTTCACCTAACACACTTCAAATAAATAAGCTAAATAATCTAACACATTTCAAAAAAAATAAGTCTACAATACCTAACACACAAAAGCATTCTACCAACCAATGGAATGTTCATTAGATTGGGTTTTGGAATTTTGGGCCTTAGCTTTGGGTCATGGATGTGGGCTACTACATCAGTTCTCCCCCTCTTGAAAAAAACTCATCCTCGAGTTACTCAAGGTATGACTTCCGATCCATGGTAATCGTACAGGTCTTGAACATTGAAGGTCTTAGAAATTTTGTAACTATCTGGTAGATCAATGACATATGCATTATCATTAATTTTTTGAATAATACGAAAGGGGCCAATTTTCTTCTGCTTAAGTTTATTGTATTCTCCTGTTGGAAGTCTTTCTTTAAGTAAATGAACCATTACAAAATCACCCTCTTTGAAAGTCTTGAATCTTCTGTGCTTGTCAGCATTAGCCTTGTATTTTGCAGTGGACTCTTCTAACTTTCTTTTCACTTCTTCATGGATATTGATCGCCTTATTAATCAAATAATCGGCAATAATGCTCATCCCTAGAAGTTTTGATAAATGTACCAAGTCGAGAGTATGCAACGGAAGATGAACATAAACAATTTCAAATGGAGATTTACCACTGGAACAATTTGGCACATTGTTGTAAGCAAACTCAGCTTGTGATAGAACATTCTCCCACTGTCTTGGGTTTTCTTTAATCAAGCACAGTAAAATATTGCCCAATGTGCAATTAGTGACTTCAGTTTGCCCATCCATTTAGGGATGACAAGTGCTACTAAATTGTAAGATGGTATCAAGTCTCTTCCACAAAGTGCGCCAAAAATGACTGAGGAATTTATTATCGCGATCAAAGACTATTGTTCTTGGTAATCCATGCAGACGAACAATCTCTCAAAAGAACAATTGAACAATATGGGTAGCATCTGAAGTTTTCTTGCAGGGAATAAAAAGAGCCACTTTTGAAAAACGATCTACCACAACAAAGATAGAATCCGAAACTTTTTGCATTCGCGGTAGTCCTAAGATGAAATCTATGGACAAATCTTCCCAAGGGGCATCAGGAATAGGAAGTGGTATGTACAACCCAGTGTTTTGAGTTTGTCCCTTTGCAGTCTAGTATATATAACAACGCTTGACAAATTTCTCGACGTCACATTTAAGATGTGGCCAAAAATATTGAGCTTCCACTAATGAAACAGTTCTGTCTCGTCCTATATATCCTCCTAATCCTCCTACGTGTAGTTTCTGAATGATGTGTTCTCTAAGAGATCCTCGTGGAATACATAAACGATTTTCAAAGAATAGAAAACAATCATGTATTTGATGTTTATTTGCAACTCCATTAATGTATTTCTTTCATTCTTCCTTGGAATCTTCATCATTAGTGTATAAGTCTTTCAAATAATCAAAACCGATTATTTTATTTTGAACAGCAGTTAGTAACATAACTCAATGAGAAAGAAGATTGGCCTTTGTCGTAACCAGACCTGCCTACCCGTTAAGATCACACTCGAACCTAACACAGACAAACAATCAAGAAATAAAACTAAAAGAAAACAGGACAAAGAAAATTCATGTGGTTTGGTTAAGGAGAATGTTATGTTATCTCAGAGTACATCGATTCATGTCCACGGAGGATCCCCATTGTCAGCAGAATCTTATTCAAGAATTACTCTAAGATAACAATCACTCTTTAACAAGTTTTCTCCCAAAAGCTCAATCAATTTACAGAGCTTTTCTCACACGAATACACTCGTTACAACTATATTCTCTCTTAATGTAAAAAAATTTCAGGTTATATATTAACACATACAAAAACCAAACTTAAACTTAATAACTAATCCCAAATTGACACTCTTAACTGTAACTGCCAGCTTTTGTCTGTTGGGAGCTACTCGTTCAACCACCAATGAAATCTCTCCATATCAGCATGAATTATAAGCAGCGTAATAACAGTCTTAGCTCCTCTAATAGTATTACAAGTGATTGTATGCTTTCTGTTTCTCCAGAGTTCACCTTCTACCCGGATCAAGAACAATGCAAATCAGATGCCTTTTTCTATAACACTATTTTAAACATCTTATGTTGGATCATGCTTGATTTTTTTTCCTTTTCTTTTCGCATTCCACAAAATGGATCAGCACCTCCTGGACCACCATGCCATTCTCTGAGATCCTTAATTATCCTTCATGGAAACAGGGAAGAGATTAGTGATGGAAGTAGAGGCTTGTTAAAGCCAATCAGCAAGCGCTTGGGAAATTAAGAACACTGGAGTAAATGTTACGCAAACTGGTGATGGATTTTTTTGAGGGTATATTTCTACCTCAAAAAAATTGCTTGATTATTAAAATTATGTTCATAAGAATATAATTGTTATACATTAAATTGCTATCAATGGTTGTGTTTATGTAGGCTTGTCATACATGAGAATCAATTCTTGCTATGTTTTTCATAAATTTTGTTCCTGTACTATAACGCAATTTTTAAATTTTTTTTCCATTTTTTTTCTTGAGATAGTAATAAGATATATTAAAAAGGGATAGGGTGAGTAAACAAGTACAAATAAGATGTCATTACCTGCTTCATTCTCTGATATCATAATCTTGTGTTGATTCTTGCTCCTCAGTTGTTGCTGAACATATTCATATGACCAATTAGTTCCTCTATCATTAAGATGAATGCATAAGCTAAGTAGTATAATCCACTAATATCATCTACTTTCAATTCAAATAAAAAGTCAAAAAAAAAAAAACGAGGTTTACAAATAAATTGAACCAAAATTTTGTCTCAGTGCAAAAGCGTTACGGCAAGAGACCAATTAAAGATTTACCACCATGCAATGCAAGAATCGCTGGGGTTTCATATTATGAAGGCCTCGAAAGCAGAACCAATTATTTAAAGGGCCGATCATTCTCAACTACGCCAAATTCAATCTAATTCGTACTGAACAAATTAGCAGGCAAAATGAACAAGATAGTACATTCAAATGCTGCAATGAACCAACCAAATGCGTATAGGAAGAAAAAAAAAAAAAAGGGACCACGACTGCCATGTTATAGGTACGTATTTGGTGAAATATCAAAGACCTAAAAAGAACTGGTCATTTACAAACTCAAAAAACTCTTCAAAGTCACAGTTTATAGGAAAATATTGTAGGCCCCCAAAGAAGTATCAGGGGTTGTTTATTTAGAGGCGTGGCCTACCGTCGTTCCAGAAAATGTCAAAATATGCCCACAAGAAGCAAACATTAAGAAGAAAAATATATATATATATATATATTTTGTTCCGACGTTCTTTACTATCAGAATCAACCCAGTTATAGTAGCATACGAACCACATAATAAAAGGCTACCACTTCAAAATTGAATTCAAATATGGAAACTTAAGCAGTCACCTCCTACCTTAAAAGTCGGCTCGTCGAAGAATACACAGAAGTGCAGCATTGACAAGATCAAGACGTAGTAGTTCGGCGACAACCGTCAGCACCACTGCATAAGGAACAATCCTGAGTTGCATCATAACTTTCTTTGGTAGCCTTTATTTTGTCAACAAAGTAGAAGTGCTGAAACTTGATTTCCAATCTGAAATATAATCGAAGTTAGGGTTCGTTTTGCTTGACTTATAGCAACATTTATTGACCATATGTCTCTTCTTGTAAAACAATTAAAAATACTAACTCATAAGGAATTCAACATCTAAAACCAAGTTTGATAATTAATCATTTAACATTATCGTCAGAATCCTTCTCTTTTTTGTTCTCAGAGAGAGAGAGAAAGATCATCAGATAATATTTGCTTCAAAATATTTTGGGGAATCAAAAAATAAATAAATAAACACAAAAACAACTAAAAACTCAGTTGAATGCAAGCTAAAATACGCTATTGTCAGAGGCAGCACTTGCTATCGCTCTTCTAATAATAATGAGCAGGTTATACGTGTGTGTATTAATATATATATATATATAAACATAAAATTTAGAAGTTCAGGGTTCTTCAAGAGACTTGTCAACTTCCATACCAGCATGTATTGCTCGAATTCACAACTGTGGATGGCCCTGACATTGAGCCGGGAGTAGCACTGTTGCCTGATGTACTTGCTTGCAGTGCAGATGAATAACAGCCTATATTGCTCGAATTCATAGTGTGGAGGGTCCGTTAGTTGAGCCTGGAGTAGGAGTAGCACTGCTGCCTGACGTACTTGCTCGCGATTCTGCCACCAAACGTGGTCTGATAGGTACACCATCAATTTTGATGTTTGGGATGCGACAAATCTTGTCCCAGTCCCCAACACCTTCTTGGCAACGTTTTGTGAGAATCGTACATCCATCGATGGTCAAATAAATAAGGTTACTAATTCCACTTAGAAAGCCCGGTAGTGCTTCGAGGCTTCCGCAACCTGAAACTTGTAAGGAAGCAAGGCGAGGCATTATTGTTGAACCGTTTTCATCCCCTGGGCTTGTTGTCCATTCCCATTTTCTCCACCTAGCCAAGTAACTAAACTTAAGTTCTATTAATTTTGGGAATGAAATTGCACCCCTATCATTACCACTTGCTAATCCGAAGAATTGACTGTCCACTGTTACCACTCCATCCATGTTATCTATTCGGAGTGATTCGAGTGACTGCAATCTTCCCAGTGGGGGTAAAGACTCCCAATTTCGACAGCCACAGAGTACAAGTCTTTTCAGAATAGGTAATGAACCCATCCAATTCGGAAATGATGTGCCTATGCATCCTCTGATCTCTAAAGACGTCAAGTCTGAATGTGGTTTTAAGGCACCAAGAATTGCTTGTTCGTCTACAGTTGTCGTGCTGTTGCAGATCTCCTCAAAATTTAGTTTCACATTTACATGGGAGTTTTTTCTATCATTAAGAACTAGATTTGTAGCTTGAATCAGATCATTTGCATTTGTGAGGTTTCTGCATCGACATATGTGGATACTGCCTCGAATATGGTCCAACTGCCTTAAATCCTCAAGCTTCAATGCCTCATAGTTTGGTGGGTCGTCAGAAGAAGGTATGATGAACATATCAAGTGTTTGAAGGTGCGACAAACTCCCAATCTCTTTTGGCAATGCCTTCAATCTATCACAACCTTCAATGTATAAATGACGAAATTTCAAGGCCAGTTTTCCTATCTCTCCTGGTAGCCTTTCAAGTCGAATGCATCCTTTCAATCGTAAAGTTTGCAAATTAAATAGATAGCACAACGCATTTGGTAATGTCGTCAAAGGATTACCAGATAAATTGAGATATCTGAGATGCACCAACTTATAAAGCTTCTCTGGTAGATGCTCAATGTTGCAATGACCCAAGTTTAACGTCCTAAGACATTTCAGTTTTACCAGTAAGTCACAACTCAAGGGATCAGTAGGAGCACTTGATGTGTCTGATCGCACAACAAAGAGTGTCCGCAGTTTCTTTTTCTCTTTCACTGAGCAAGGAATTTGGGCCTGGGATGTTTCAAGTGACAAAGTGAAATGGCGAGCCTCTTCATGTTCTGTGAGAAACTGAGCAAACTCGTAGACTAATCCATGCATCTTGCACTTTATAATATCTCCATTGCAATCTTTTGTAGAATCTTGAAACAAAAATCGATTTGCTAAAATCTCAAAGCATCTCTGACCAACTTCCTTGGGTCTTTGACCTGACCCTTCAACGAAATAATCTTGGGACATCCACAATTCCACTACATCATCATTTTCTATCTGGTGGTCTCTTGGAAAAACTGAACAATAAGAGAAACAACGTCTTTGAAAAGAAGACAAACCGTAATAGTTCAAAAAAAAGGTGCCAAAGAATATTTTATAATCGTCACTTACAGCACTTCGAAGATCTTTGTTCCAATGATCTTTTTTATTTTTATAAAACCGCAATAGGAATTCTAAATTATGTGCGACAAGAGGCAAGCCGCTACACTTTCGCCAGAAGTTGTCACGAAGGTGTTGATCTAGCTGCCCGCCGATATTCCAATCTGCTTGAGAGGCTAGATGGCTTACTATTTTCCAACAGTCATCTCCAGACAACAAATCAAGGTGAATCATGCTATTGCGTGCTCCCATCATTTCAACGACATCGGCATTTTGCGTTGTCACCAAAATTTTACTTGATGGATCACTATTCCCAAAAGCTTCAATTAGTGTGTCCCATTCACTCTTTTCAACATCCCACACATCATCTAAGATGAGAAGCAATTTTCTTTTACTTATAGACTGGACAACATGGTTTAGCAAAGTCTGTTTTGCAGCATCACTAGGGGGGCCTCTAAAGCTTACTTGTTCAATAATAGTTCTCAATATCTTACGCAAGTCAAATTTGTATGGGACAGACACCCATATCCGCACAAAATATCTCCTCACAGTTTCATCAGAGAAAACAAATTTTGCAAGAGTTGTTTTGCCGACGCCTCCCATCCCCACAATAGGAATGGTTTTATCGACACAACCTCCACCTTCGGTTCTGCTCCCACCAGTCAAGTTCAACTTGCTCATCAAAACTTGTTTCTCTTTGTCTCGGCCATGGACTTGAGGGAGACCAAAGGAGGAAGTAGCTCGCCTTAAACTTTCTAAAGGTTCCCCATTTAAGCGTTCATCGAATTCTAATTCTCTCTTTTCAAAATTTTCCAGATCTTTCTTCAAAGCTTCCATATCAGAAACAATTTTACGACGCAGCCTCAGACTTGTACAAAAAAAGGAGGGTATAAGACAGCATACCTTGGCTTCAATCTTCGACATGATATTGACAGTGTTCCACTTATCGAGCAAATCATCGACGTCGTAGCTCACGCCTTTGAACCCGGGAATCCAATGATTCACGCGCTTCCAGTTATCATCGTTCTCTGTCTTGTTCTCTAGGAATTTTAAAATGGCCTGTAGATACACCTTCTCTGCGTCTGCCATCTTCGGTTCAATGTCGTTCGAGAGTTTACGGTTTAGCGCTTCAATTTCCTTCTTCAATCCGCAGATGGGTTTCAGCTTTCGTTCTGCCAGCTTATAAGTGGAGTACCAAAGCTGATGTAGCTGTAGGCATCCGCAGACTAATTGCGCTGGATCACACATGTCTCGGAATCTGGTGAGCTTCAACAACGAAAAGGAAAAGGAAAAGGAAAAGGAGAATGAACAATAATCCGGAGATCGAGCCACGTGCTTAGAATAGAAATCAAGATCAAGAGTTTTGGACTTAAAAAACAAAACAGACAGACAAATGGTAATCGCTAATCATGTTACTATGCCCACCCGAATCACACGTTGCAAGCTGGAAGCAGTTTAACTTTATTGAAATCTGAGATTAGTTTGGGACTTTAAAGTTTTCATTTGGAGCTCCCAATTAAAGGGGAAAAAGAAAAAAAAAAAGCTAGACATGTGGGCAAGCTGGAATCAATTGCACATTATTGAAATGCGATATTAATTTAAATAATTAAATAGAGGTCAGGCTCCTAGAAAAAAAAAAAAAAGAGATAATAGCCCCTCGACCATCTAATTTGAGTCAGTCTGGTCCTCAAGGTTTTTCTTGTGTTAAGGCCTGAATTTTTTGATTTAAAGCAATTTAATCCTTATATTGTCTATATTATATCCTATTGTTAAATTTTTTAAAAAAATATATTTGAGAAACACGTGATAGAATTTAAAAGTATATTAAAAAGATAATTCGGGAATTTTGAACGTAAAATTGAATAGAAGCATGATTAATTTTATAGAAAATGGTAGTAAAGAATACAAAAATAAATCATAGTTTTCTTTATCCAGTTTATCGACAAAGTTTTAGAATTGCTTGTTTTCAATGAAAATGTTTGCACTACTTGTATTTATTATTTTGGAATCTCAACAAAGGACTCTCGTAACCTTTTCAAAAAATTTTGGACCAAGACGAGAATTTCTTTTATAATTTTCAACTTCATTGAAACTCGTTTTGGTATTGAATATATTTGAATTGTTCTATATTATTAATGATTTTTATTTATTTTCAATATAATTTAAAACCAGTTGTAATTTGTAAGATATTTATATGAGATATATTAAATAAAATAGTGTGATATATATTCTGAATTTAAAATTGTTCTATAAAATAAAATTCGATCTTTCTTCTACTATATAAGTATATTTTATTGTCTTATAAAGTATAAACAGGTTTTGTTTTTTAATAAAACTTGTATAAATTATACAATATCACTTGTTTTAGCATTTTTTCGAGTTTTCCTTGAAAATTTTTAATTTTAAGATAAATTTCGGTATTTTTTCAGAATATCTTCGACATTGACAATATCTTTGATAATATCCGTAAAATAAAACATTGACATCGATACTAACATTTTAATATTTATTTTGAAGATGCAATTACCAATATACCACTTTAACATATATTGACACGAGGCTTCAATCTTTGGCATCTAATGTCATGTTTGTTTTTTTTCTAAAACTCACAAATGTTTTATAGTAAATGACCAATTTCCTTCATTTGTAATACAATTCAATTACTTCTATGAATCAATGTGTACTTTTTCTTTTCTTTTCTTTACAATAGTATTCTATTGCAAAAAAATTTTAAAAAGTCCATCAATTCAATTGAACTTCATACTTCAACTGCGAACATAGCTAAACTATTTAGTTATTCATGTTAACACCGATATATTGTCTTTTTATCTCCAATAAGAATCATATTTTATAAATATAATTGTGTCAAATTATTAATATGATTTAGTATGATATCTTTTTATTGAGTCAAACACATGTATATAAAGCACAATGACACTCACAAATTTATCAATTTTGATTATTAAATAGTGAAAATGTAAATCATAATTATTGTAGAGGTTGCTTTCTCCAACCCAATTAGAAAATGACACGCTGACTCTTGGAGAGAACCAGAATGATGTGTCGAATCAAATGACCAATGACATCAACCATAACATGAGCCAAATAGCTCACAGAAATTAGACCAGTCTGATCTTCATAAGAGAAGCAGCACTTAGAAGTTAGTAGCCATAGTCGGATAAAGAAGTTTCGACCAGGTCAACGAGTTGGAAGACCAAGTGCCAGCCAGATGTGGCAGCCCATATGAATAAGCCAAGCAACTATCAGTGAGTGATCAACTTGATCGGATCATTCAAAATTAGTCAAATCTCTAAGTAGAAACACCAATATTTGGTCGGATCCTATAGCTCCGACAGACTATCAATGAATGGCCAAGTAACACTAGTTGACCGCCAAGTAATAATAAGATTCCGACCAAGTAATAAGAGTTAGGGACACCATCACTCACGGAGAGGCCGATGCTCAGTCCAATCACCTACCTTGTGCGGGTAGGTAAGATTCTCTTCTATCTTTCAGGATATATGGATATCAATCCTAGTATTTTGGGGACCACAAAGCTACTATATATAGTCTTATCATAACCTAAAAAAGGCAAGCTGTCATTAAGCCCCAAACACTCTATTTGTTATTTCTCTTCTTTTTCGCTACTTCCCAATAATACATAGTATTATTACTATTCATCCATTATTCATTTAGTACTTCATTGAATACACCACTAATATTATTTATGGAGGAGATTTGGCAAGTTCTATACTAGTACCATCCACATTGACCGATGAAAAGTCCATCTATAACTTTATTTAAGGTTATACGGATCACACCTATATTAAATATGGATTTTGGCTTCCTTCAAGAAGAACCTGGAAAACCAGTGCATAGGCCTTACAAGCAACTTTAAATATTGAAGTTTGGGTATTCTGCAAATATATATATATATATCTTGAAGTTTGTGTGTTTTACAATTTAAATGGTGACGTTTAGACTCTACAAAATAATACTTTGAAATTAAGAATTTTTGAAAATTAATACCAAAAATTAAATTTTTGAATAATTTTAAATGATAAAAAACAATAATATTATGAAATCAAGTAGAATAATAAGAACAAATGTAGTTTTAATAAAAGATATTATTATTTTTTTGTTACTAAAATTAGTCAAAAAGTAAGTTTAGATATTAATTTTCAGAAATTATTAATCTCAGAACAATATTTTGAGTAGTCCGAATTTCAGAGTTTAAATTGTAGAATACTTAAACTTTAGGATATCTTTTTGCAGTTCATCTTATGTGACAATATTGAATAATAGTTAAAAAGATATACATAATAAATTTTAATTGGAAAAAATAATACTTATAAATAAGTTAAAAAAAAATACTTACTGAATTGATGCCCTATTTATATATATACACAAAAAGGTTAATAGAATTTGTGAGAAAATTTTATAGAATGATTTGATTTATCACGTCATAACAAAATTATGCTATATTCTAATATTACGAATAATGTTAGAATTTCTGACCCCAAAAAAAAATCAATTTCACTAATGAACCTTCAATTATAGTCTTGTAGCACTTTGGTCCCTTCAATTGTGATAAATTTTAGTCAACATTTTTTTTTTAATGAGAAAGGATAATATATAATAACACAAAGAAAGGAACAAACAGGTCCAAAGTTTAATCTGGGCCAAAGCGGGAGCCAGATGACCAACAATACAAGTCAGAAATAATTTTTACAGGAAGAAAATTAACATCGAAACAATCAAAATTAGAAGAAACAAGGCTCCACTTAGCAATATTGTGGGCTAAACAGTTGGACAGCCTAGGAACAGCAGACACCGACCAAGAATAGAAGGCCAACAACAAGTTCTTGCAATCGAAGATCACATTGGAAATCTCCCAGGGGCAATCTTCGTTATCTGCTGAAGATGACATGTTTAATATTGCAAACCAATGCTAGCTTAAATGCAACAAGAGCAGCTCGACTTTCACCGATCAACGCTGAATATAGGACACTTTTTTTGGGATTCAATGCTGATAATGGCTCCGGTGAAATCACGGCAGACAGCCACACTATAACAAATTCATTCCCAATAGTTGCATCAAAGTTAATCTCGAACTAATCTTCAAGAGTGGGGTCCAAGACATACGCTTATAAGTAGGTGCAGGCTTGGATAAAGCAGCATCAAAACTTTTAAAGGTTGAGTATAACCATTTGGTTCAAATCTGGGAGCGTATTATTATGGATTGACTCATTTCTCACCCTCCAAATATGATCCATAGTGACAGAGGCATATAAAAGGATCTCTGAGTGCATTGAGGAGTTAATGTCCCAAATGAATATGAACCAAGCTGCTAAGTTTGGGGAAAGGGCCTAAGAAAGTCGAAAATTCCAAGGGGACGTAAACCAAATTTCGCTGGCTAAATCACAGAAAAGAAAAACATGTTCAATAGATTCTGGGTATTTGTAGCAAAAAGGACACATGCGATTTTCTATGGTGAATACTCTCGCTAAACGACTTCTACAAAGGAGGGTATTATGGATTGTTTGCCACTATAATACTTTATGTCGATTATGGATCTCTGCTGACCAAAGACGATTCTAATATTTTGTGGAAAGGGGGGTGCGACCATTGAAACGGTGCCTCTGGTCAGTTAGGTAGGCTGATCTGGTTGAAAGCTTTCCATTTGGAGAGGGGAACCACAACCAACAATCGCTACAGGAGAAGGACATTGGATATTTGCGATACACGAAGCTTCAACTAGATTAAAGGAGGAAAGTAGTTTTGGGTAGTTCTACTGACCAGCCATTTGGCAAAATGAAATTCGCTTCCAAGTAGTTCTGGCCAATGATGCAAAATGCAAGAAAGAGAAAATTCAAGGTAGTAGCCAGACATATCGCCAAGCTGGAATCGATTACACTATTGATGTATGAGATAAAATTGTATATAAAGATGGAGCTCTCATGAAAAAGGAAAGGGATAATATCGATTGGAATTCCAAACTATTTTCAATATATCACTTAGGTCCCCAAACTGTTTTTTGTAGCATTTAGATCCTTAATTTTTAGATTTTTGTCACAAAGAGACATGAAAGTACCCCCCTCCTACCTACGTGCTATTCGTTCCAAGTATATATGACTCAGAAATCCAAAACTAACGGGTCTCTCTCATTTCCATCTTCTTATCTCTCCGTAAACCCTACCAAATTATCTAAAACATATATATTGGGATACGAAAATCTTGTACCAAAAATTTATACTAGTGACGTGGCATTATTTTTAGTTTCATAATCTTAAACAGAGTAATATTACTTTTAAAAAAAAAATGTAGTTGAAATGAATATCAACTTATATCTAGTGTAAAATATTGACGTCATTACCTTAATCATATATTTTTTCACGCTTCTAATAATATATAAAGATTTCTAATATACTTTGAAAACCCGGATATTCTAAATATCAATAGCAAGCTTGTTGTTTCTCCATCCTTTTGAAGTCACCTCATGATGTAGTCTTCTGGAGCCGTTTGATACCATGTTTCCTAACCAATTATAGTACAGCATATAATTTGGAATCCAAAACTCCTTCAAGAACTTTTTTTTCTTTTGCTGGAGAACTCCTTCAAGAACTTGGTCTTTAATTAGAATCTGCCATTAGAATCTGAATCTTACAGAGTTAAATGGAATTAGATAATTAATTCGAGGAGAAAATGAAATAGTTAGTTAATAAATAAGATTTTAGACACCGATAATCTTAATCTGAAATATAATAAAGAAATCAAGAAAGAATAAATTATCTTTTCCTAATAAACAAACATTAACCAACCAATTCAATTGGCACATCACAGTGGAGGTATATAAATTATTGTGTCCTTTGATTTTTCAAATTACGGTGTTAATATTATGAAAGTCACACAATGCAATATCCTTGAAAATCCAAAACTTTTTTTTTTTCGAAAAGAAAAATTTTCTCGCGCAAATAACCAAATAGAGAATAAAAGAGAGACAATAATCAACCAATATGAAATCCAATCATGAAATATAGATGTAGCCTTGAAGCGAATCATTTCTCGTAGTTAGGGGGAAGAGAGATTACTAATTAGTAAATCGCCTTAAAAAAAAAAAAAAGAACACAATTTTGCAAAGAGATAAATTGTATTAAGACTTGTGATTTTGTTTTAGTCTTATCCACGAACGAGATGGAGAGAAGAAAATGAAAGAAAATAAAGGTCACAATGCTAATGGAGGAGGATATGTTAAGAGCCATGATCATCACTTTAAAGAGGCTTGAAGAAGTGCTTTGAATCATCTATGAATGACCAAGTATTCCTCGACTGACTTTTTGGCCAGCAACGTGATGTTCTGGTACCTTAAACAGTCCAGAAAATTGGGTGGGTTTTAGAGATAGAGAGTTAGGGGAATGATGGAAAAAAGGGAGAGAGGCAAAGATGAAAGAAAGAGTGTGTGAGTACACGGAAAAGTTCTAAGGACTAATGTGTGACAAAAGTCAATAATTTGAGGATTTAAATACTACAAAACAAAGTCTAGGATCTAAGTGAAACTTCGGAAAAAATTTGGGACCCAAGTGATATTATCCCAAAAAGAAAAGAAAAAGCAGCAAAAGCTAGCAATTGGCCAATTGAGCACATCGTTCAATAGTGGAGAGCATGAAAAGCAGTGCTAGACCTAGAGAAGACAAGTTGGCTGTTAAAATAATTACGAATAAAATAAAAGAAATAATTACGAATAAAGTAAAAGAGATGATTATAAAGTATCCTTTAAAATTAAGTGAAATACTTATTTTGCCGCCTCCTCAATTTTTATAAATAACAAAAACAACCCTTTGCATTAACAAATTAATAAAAATTTGAAATGTCTATGTAATTAGGTCAAAATTAAGTATTTTTTAAATAACCAAATTCCCTTATCCAATCACAATTAGTTCATTAAAAGAAGAAGAAAATTGAAAAGAAATTTGTGAAAGATTTATTTTCACTAGATCTTCTTATATGTGTTTTTTTTTATTCCTTTCATACATCATAATTTCTTAAGTTTAAAAGCAAGGTAAACTCATAAAAAAATGAATAATACTAAGTGTACCAAAATTTTTATCAAATTTTTAATACCAACATATGTAGTATGTGAGTTGACAATATTCAATTGGTGAATATGATTAATTTATTTTTGATAAGTTTTAATACACTAATTAAATTATGCCAACTCAAATGCCACATGTGTTGGTATTCAAAATTTAGTACACCAAGCATTATCCTAAAAAAATATGCTAAAGTTTAGATATTCTACAATTTAATTTAATTTTAATGAAAGACATTATTATTTTTCTTTATGAAAATTGATAATTTCAGAATATTATTTTACAGAGTCTAATTTTAAATCTAAATTATAAAACAATCAAATTTTAGGGTTTTTTTTTTGCCATTCATCTTAAAGCAATGAAAGATATTATTATTTTTTGTTACTGAAATTGATAATTTCAGAGTCCAATTTTCAATCTAAATTATAAAACATTCAAATTTTTGGCTTTTTTTTTTTTTTTTTTGCTGTTCACCTTAAAACAATGATGAGTCCAACTTTAAATTTAAATTACAAAATACTCAAATTTTAGAGTATTTTTTTTTACTGTTCACTTTAAAGCAATGATAAATCCACCTTCAAATTTAAATTACAAAAAACTCAAATTTTAGAGTATTTTTTTTTGCCATTCACCTTAAAGTAGTGATGATTCTGTATTTTCCAATATCAATTTTGACTTAATTAGACAAATGAACGAATTTTTACATTAATTTGCTAATTCAGAACACTCAAATTTTAGGGTGTATTTTTTTTGTGCCCTTCACCTTAAAGCAACGATGATTCTATATTTTTCAATATCAATTTTGACTTAATTATACAAATGAACGAAATTTTGCATTAATTTGCTAATTCATAATATATTTTTGTTACTTATGAAAATTGTGGATAAATTTAACATTATACCTAAATCCGAGGGCTGTTTCTATAATTATCTTAAATTTAATGTTGGCTTCCAGCTTGCAACAATGTGATTACTAATATCATATGACAGTCTGGACTTCCGAGCCCACATGACTGTCTGATAATTTCTTCTTCTTTTTATTTTTATTTTTCTTTTTCTTTTTTCGTTTGTGTTTTTTAAATTCGAAATGGCCCTCTTTAATTATTTTGTTTTTCAATGTGGGTCCTCCTATCTTGCAGGAATTCATACCTGATCTCCTCTGTTTCTTCCTTCCCTCGGTTCTTTGGACGTTGAACAAAGCTTCAGCTCAAAGGAATGGTGGCCGAACTTGTGGGTTCTGCGCTTCTAGACGCGTCTTTCTCGATCTTGAAACAGAACCTACTAGGTAAAAGTACTGAGGACTATCTTGAAGAGCTCGCCAACAAATTAGCTGTTATCCAAACAGTGCTCTTCGATGCAGGTGCAAAACAATTCCTTGATGAGTCCGTGAGACAATGGGCAGATAAGGTCGAAGACTTATGCTACGAGGCGGATGGCGTTTTGGATGAGTGGCGCACGGCGGTTCTAAAATCACAACTGGGTCTTTCTTCTCCGGAGAAGGTATGCTTCTATGTACCGTCTTCTTGCTTTCTTCTCCCTCAATTTCGTCGGTGGCTTCTGCGCCGTGATACTCGTCGCAAGATAATTGAACTGAACAAAAACCTAGATGAAATTGCCATGGAGAAAGAAAGATTCGGCTTTGAAAGAAAAGTCTTTAGAGAAGAACGTCGAATAACTACCTCCTCTACCTCACTTGTTGATGAATCTAAAATTTATGGCCGATCTGATGATAAGGATAGATTAATTAGCATGTTGTTGAGCGCGGGCAGCAAAGATAAGGTGGTCCCTGAAATCATCCCTATTGTGGGGATGGGTGGAATCGGCAAAACTACTCTGGCCCAACTTGCATACAATGATTGCAAGGTTAAGGCCCATTTTGATCTGAGAATTTGGGTTCATGTAGGTGATGCTTTTGATTCTATTAGCATTGCGGAACAAATCATGAAAGCCATCACAGGTCCTATCTCTACGTTGTTTGAGTTGGAGAGTTTATTAAGTTATATCAGTAGATCTATAGAAGGAAAGCGGTTCCTTCTAGTTTTGGATGATGTTTGGACTGAAGATTTGACCAAGTGGGAATCGTTCGAGGGATCTATTAGGCACGGTGCTGTTGGAAGTAGAGTTTTGGTGACAACTCGGAAAGAAACAGTTGCTCATATGATGGGAGCAACGAGTAGCATGATTTTCCTTGAGAAGCTATCTGATGATACATGTTGGCTGCTGTTTAAAAATCTGGCATTCTCGGGAGGGAAGGAGCCTGTAGAATTGGAAGAAATTGTTAAGAAAATTCTGATGAAGTGCAATGGTATTCCTCTTGTTGCTAAAGCTTTAGGAAGTCTCATGCGTTCTAAATACACAAGGGAAGATTGGGTGGCCGTTTCGGAGCATGAGTTATGGGAATTGGGTGATGTTTGCAGCGATATCTTTGCACCATTGTTGTTGAGCTATTATGATTTGCCATCTTTGGAAAAACGTTGTTTGTTGTATTGTTCACTTATTCCAGTAGAATGTGAGATTGATAAAGACGATCTTATTGAGTTGTGGATGTCACAAGGATATTTGGATGCCAACAAAAATTATGAGATGGGTGAAAGGTGCTTTGAGAGTTTAGCAATGCGATCGTTCTTTCAGGATTTTGAAATGAATTTTCATGGAGAAATTATGACATGCAAGATGCATGATATAATACATGACTTAGTTCAATTTCTCACGAGAAACAGCTGCATCTGTGAGGTTTTTGGTGATGATGAGAGGACAAACCAAGAATACAAAACCACCCGTCATTATACTTTAGTTCTAAGGTCTGGTGCTCAAATTCCCATATCAGTGTATGAAAAAAGGAAATTGCGTACACTTTTTGTAAAACGGAAAGAAATTTTGACTGCCTTGAACCTTAATATGCTTTCTGAACTCGCATCTCTTCGGACATTGTGCTTGTCAGGCTGTGGCATCGAAAAGCTGCCAAGTGGGATTGATAAGCTGAAGCATTTGCGATATCTTAATTTGTCTGATAGTCCAAAGTTGGAGGAGCTGCCATATGAGCTGTGTTGTTTATTAAATTTACAAACTTTGAGACTGAATGGTTGCACTGCACTTCGAAGTCTACCGAAGCAAATGGGAAAGCTCATGAACTTGCAGCATCTCTACATTGAAGGGTGCAATCAGCTACAGGGATTGCGAAAAGGGATTGGGAGACTATCTTCTCTTAGGAGACTCGATGTGTTCATCGTACCTCGTGATTACCTACAGAATAATGCGGAAATGAATCTAGGAGACTTTAATAATCTGAAACATTTACAAGGGCATCTCCATATATGTCGCATTGGAAATGTAGAACATGCAGCTGATGCAGAGGAAGCACATCTCAGGACTAAGCCAAACCTTGCTGATTTGCAGCTGAGTTTTTCGCAGCGCACTGGGCCACGGAGAACAGAGGATGAGTGGAAAGTTTTACTAGATGTCTTGCAACCGCATCCAGACTTGAAATCTCTTGAAATTAGAAAATACAACGGGGCTACATTTTCTAATTGGATTGTTTCAATGGAAAATTTGAGAAGGGTTGTACTGAATTTCTGCCCCAACTGTGTATTTTTACCACCTTTTGGAAGACTGGCCTCCCTTGAAATCCTCCATATTGAAAACATGGACAAGTTGGTAACAGTGGGACCGGAGTTTCTGGGAGTCAAAACTGGCGGTGATACATCGGAGATAGAAACCTGGTTAGTATCATTTCCGAAGCTGAAACAGCTCTGTTTTCAATACTTGAACAACTGGAACCAGTGGTTAGGGATCGATGACTCAATGAGCTCCTTGAAGATAATGCCATCCCTTCGTTCCTTAAATATTGCAAATTGCATCAAGCTAAGAACACTTCCAGACTTCATACCGACAGTGCCTGTTCAGGAATTGACGATTGATAACTGTCCGAGTCTCGATAAAGAGAAAAACTGGTCCAAAATCTCGCACATCGCAAATATCCGGAAAGTTGGAAATGACAAGTAAGTGCAAGAATATGATTTTGAGCTAGAAAACTATATCAATTAAGGGAATTATCAGGATTTAATGTTTCTTCTTTCTTTTTATTTTTTAGAACAAATGATAAGTACATACAAATACTCTAATTACTTAAAAGGCTAATAAATGTAAAAAGTATTAATATAGTACGTATATATCACATGATTATCCAATCTTTTTAATGCTAACAACTTTTGATAATTTGATTCTCTTCCTCTTTCTTTGACATATGTGATATCTGATTTGTTTGAAGGACAATTAAAATTTCTTTTGAGTAGATTTAATATATAATAGATAGATCCGAAAACAAAAATTCCTTATCTCATTTTATCATATTAGAATTAAACACGAAAATTAGGATACAAGATTATCTTCATAAAGCATTGGACTATGCACAGTCCCCACAAACTGACGTACGCTTACAGATTTTCTAATGTTTATTACTTTATCGTGCTCAGTGAGCTGGATTCGCCGGGGAGACCTCAACATGAAAAAGTTTTCATTGATGAATCTGAAGAAAAAAGCAGTAAAGGAAAAGGTAAAGAAGATATCGATGGAAGAAGGAAGTCATTAAATGAGGTTATGGAACCATGAAGATAGTGGCGAGCCACCAGCAAAACGTTATCCCTCGAAGGTTTTTGTCACTCTTCCTTTTTTCTTGATTCCTCTAATCTCTTCACTAATCTAAAAGGATTCTTTCTTTCTTCTTTCTTTTTCTTTTTCATTTTTAAATTTTACAGCTCGGTAGGCATGGTAAACTTCAAAGAGCTGCTCTTGAAATTTATTCGAAAATGTCAGAATTCAAATTTTGAGGTAACTGATTTGAAATTTGAGAAATTATCGTGAAAATTGTATCTATTCAATCACGTGCAATAATCGTGTAAAATTATTTAATCCACAGAATTGCTTATACAACTTGATAACGGCTGTGTCTCTAATTAGTAGTTAGTTGAAGAAGCAGTTATTTTCAGTTGGATTTAGTTAGGAGTCAGTGTACAAGACTGCAGCTTGTGTATCAGACTTCTGGGTAATCTCTGTGATATCTAATTTGTAACGAGGCTCTGTATATATAATAGAAGTAGATACATTGTAATCAAGAGAGTGAAAAGCTATTAAGAAATCTTGGAGGATTCTTGGGTTGAAAATAGGGGTTCTGGGTTTGTTTCCTGAGAAACGGTGAGAAAAATCTGAGTGTTTTTCTCGGTAGAAATCCTTGCAACCAGCTTTGTGAGATTGAGGATGTATTCAAAATATTCTTGGACGCAGGCTTTGGTTCATTGCCATAGCTGAACCAAGCAAAACTTGTTCTGTTCTTCTATGTGTTTGATTAAATTCTTGAGTAAAGTATCTTTTGTGAGTTTGAGATTGAAGAGGACTAAATCCTCACACAACTAATTTATTCAGTACTATACGTGTTGTAATATTGCAAAAAGGTGACCTAATTAAATTGTTCTTTTCTTTTGCGAGACAACTCATTATAACTAATCACATGTTAATCTTGATGAATCTCACGAATCGTTACACAAAATTATTACACACTTTTCTATTACGAAAAATGTTGTTTTTCGACTAGTCGAAAAGTGAGCAGTAATGGTCACCATCAATGACATCTTGATATTTTGATTGTTATAATAGAATATGATTCAATGATTCCTGAAGCAATCTTTAATTTTAACTAGATGATGGATCTTGATATTTTTTTTTCCCTTGGATTCGGTTAATATCAAGGTTTGTTGACGCATGGAATATATAATATACTCGTGTAGAGCGTGTTTTCAGCTTGTTCTTATTTTGTTAACGATGCTGGAATTTACTTCTAACAATGTTGTAGGATGGTTCTTCGATCTCACCAGTCCACGGAGCCTCCCTACACAAGCATGATATGAAATCTTGTCTACGCGTATAAATGTCCAAAGTAATAAATATATAAGTTATCCGATATCTTCTTCGATTGGTATTTGAAATAATTATTCCTTGATATATTACTAACACTAAAGTCCTATTCAGTTTGTAAAATTTGTGTGGTTTTTGCAGTTTGATTATTACATTTTTGCAAAATGAATAAAATTAAAGTCAAGGTCTGCCACATATATTTAGTTATATGAAATGAAATTTGTTCGTGTCTTAGAATTTTTGTTTTTCTAGCATTAAATTTTCAGTCATCTTGCGGCTTTCCTTAATTTCACTTTGTTGCATATGCCACTTATTTATAAGGCGGCTTTAAATAATATGTATATATTTGGCACGGAAATCTGAGCCGACTTATGCTAACTAGTTGGGCTTTTGCAAAATTACCATAGGGCCTTGTGTCTTCGGCTTCAAATAATTGGTAGAAATACTAGTGTTATCTCCAACTTTTGCACAAATGCCATAGATCATGAATTGAAGCACATTCACCTTTTTGACATCTTTTTGCCATAGATCACGAATTGAAGCACATTCACCTTTTTCACATCTTTTTGCTTCCAAATTTTCACTTTTGCCATTTTTGTCCAATAAAAGAGAAAAAAAATAGTAAGGAAATTAAAATAAAAAGACAAGGACTTAGCAAAACTGTGTGAATTTAAGCACAAAAATAACTATATTTTGTGGAGTTACCAAAATGCAACATAATAATAGCACCTAGTTACCAGCAGAATGCCAGGAATCATCTTTGTCAGGAGAGGGATGAGCCCAGGTAGAATCGGAGAGTTTGGAGAGACAAATCTTTTCCCGTCATTGTCAAAATTCGAATGGAGGAATACCACATCTAGTAGACAGAGTGCGTCATTTCTAGCAAAAAGTAGGTATCGGTAAATATTCAAAAATTCGAGCCCTCTAGTCCGACTTTACCTTTGCTGGCTGTTTCTCTTCAAAATTCAGAATTGGTTCAATCTCTACATTTATTAGAGGTTATTTTCTCGGAAGATATTGAGGTGGGAGATTCAAAATGGAAAAGTATTATTGAGGATGTTGGGATATATGAGCTGTCAGGGTGATTTACTTGTATTTAATTCGGATCATGGAGCAAACCATGCTGATGGGATTTGGGATGTTAGGTTTTGGTCCTTAGTTCACTATTCATGAAGCTAAGAATGGACCTAAGGGCCAAATTGATGGGGCACATATAGATCTGCACGAAGTTGAGGTGCTTTCAGATGATGTTTCTAATAAGCACGTGGATACCTCCTTTTAGCAGGATACGTTCATGTTATTATCAATCTATGTGCATTCTTCCAAGAAGGTTTCAAGACGTAAAAGTTTAAAGCGTCTTGCTCGAGCCAAAAGTTTCTTTTCTTCTTGTGATTCTGTGTCTTTAATTTTTTCAAAGCAAAAGTTGAATGATGAAGATGATGCTCAACTAGGAGAGGACTCAAAAAGGCTAGCACTTGGAAATATTTCAAATTCATTAGCATCGGCAAAGGCTGCGGTGCAACCTTGCCGATCACCCTGAGTATCTTACTTTGGAATGCCAGGGGTTTGGGGAGCCCTCAAGCTATCCAACAATTGCAGCTTTTGATTTGCTACTACTTTCCCACATTTCTCTTTATTTCTGAAACCCAGCTTTGTGGGAAGAGTGTGTTCTAGCTAAAAGTCGGTTAGCTTTGATTATGGTATTACTATGAATAGTATAGAAAGATCTGGCAGTGTTTTGGTGTAAGGGATGAGACGTTCAGGTGCAGAACTTTTCTAGTTTCCACATCGGTATTTTCATTTGCAATGCCACGAAGATCCTGTGGTGATTTATCGGTGTTTATGGTCATCCAAATCGTTCCCAACGACACCATTCTTGGGAGCTTCTTCAAAGATTGCACTCTCATTTGAATATCCCGTGGATTTGTGAGGGTGATTTCAATGAGATTTTAAGTTGGAACCAGAAGGAAGGAGGGCAATCAGCCTTGGTGGTGTTAGAATTTGGCTAAAATAAATAAAATATGAAAGAAGCTAAAATCCCATATTGATAGAAGATAGAGAGGAACCAGGGCTTAAATTTTCTAGAAGAAGATTATCTCTTTAGTAACTAATTACTCTAATATGTATTGTTTCTAGTATTTTCATTTTTTGGAGAAATTTCTTTTATCTCTATGTATTGTGTATGTATATCCCCACGTGAATATATCGAATAGATGATCATATTTATAAAAAAAATTTTATTAATAAAATATTCAATTTTATTAAATACTTAGTTCAAGTTTAAATATCATCTTCCAAATTCTTCTAGTTTCTCAATGTAGTATTTACTTCTCCATATAATAGAATTATAGATTCTATATCTACAAGCATATTTTCACAATGTCTATAATAATGCATTACTAAAATATTAGGATTTAGATCATCAATTTCTTTATCCATACCTTTTAACATTTTAAATAATACAAGTTATAAATACAAGTTTATCACTTATTTTAGGATTAAGAAAGATATGCATTAATCATCAAGTTTGTGAAAATATATTCTTCTCAATGACACTTATTACAAGAATATATTTCAGATAGTCCTTGTTCAATGTTTATATACCAAGACTTTTTATACATAGTCATATCAATATAGATTAAGACACATTATAAATACACAAAGTCTTGCAACACGATCCAAGATAAGTGACCAATTTTTCTTATTAGTTGTGAACAGTCTTATTTGATTTAATTAAAGAAAATATGCCTTAACTTTAATAAAGAACTTTATCAAAATATTTCTCTAATAAATAAATCATAGAACTTTTTGACATTTATTATTGTACCTATAATCAAAATACTATCACAAATACTATGCATGAAATATTCTTTATTAAATATCCAATATATTTAATAAAGATCCATAAATAATAAATATTCTTTGGGCATAATTCATAATAATATTACCACCCATTTAATCTCCTCCATGGTAATAAGTTCCAAAAGCATGACGTTCGTCTCTGGAGTGACCCTAATATTCACTAGGTTAACAATACGCTTAGTAGCCTCCTACGATGGCCAAGACGATCTCAAGATAATGTCAAAGTATTTTTCTACAATTTCCATTATATCACCCTCTTTTACACACTAATTGTCATTCTCATCTTGAAGACTTGAGAATGGGATTTTTTGTTTTTTTTTTTCTTCTTTGTGCATCCTTTGAGTGAAAAAAAAAAAAGTTGTATTCTTGTCTCCATTTTTAATCCATTTTGCCCTTGAATGTTGGCTCCAAAAGTCTTCTTCAAGCCATAAAAGTTTATCCCTTTTCATCTCAAGTGAGGCACTATCATGAGCTCTAAGATACGCCTTATCCAGTTTATCCTGGATTTTCTGAAGACTTCAAAATATTACCATATTTCGTTTTCCCTCACCGAGAAAGATGATTAGCACACGTTGAGAGCTTTTCCACCAAGAAATTCGAGCCCATAACCCCTCCCCCCAAAAAAATAAGAAATTCATGCCCCCTAGATCACACTTAAGCACTCTTTATCTCGATACCAAAGAGGTTTGAAGCAAAAAAGCATGTTACCTATTCTTCTCTTCTTTGCCTCCTCCTTAGAATAATCTAAAAACAATTACACCACCCGATGGTCACTACCTCAAAAATCTTGGTTGATAAATCGAGCATTAGAAAAAAGTTCATGCCAAGAAGAGTCACCTAAACAATGATCTAGGTGCTCCTAAACATTAGTCATATCTTCTCGCCGATTATCCCGAGTCAACTTTGGACCTGTGACTCTCAAATTAGTAAGACCAACATCTATTAAAACATTTGAAAATTGAGCCATATCTACCTGTTGGGAATCTAACAGACCAAGATTTATAGTTCCTAGGTTCTTACTTCAACAAAATATCAGAATCAAAGAGAAACAATAACAAAGAATTGAAACAATCATCACAAACACAAGAATTTAATTGGAAAACTCATAAATTAAGAGAAAAACTATTACCCTTACAAAAGAATTTCATTATATAAAAACTTTCTACAATCATATAGACTTTTCTATTTTCTACCCAATGACCCTAATACAACTGAGCACTTTCTCACAAAAGACTCTCATAAATATTTTCTCCTCATACCTTTTTCTCTCTTTGGATAACTATCTCTTTTACACAAGAAAACAAGAGAACTCACACTTTTATACTCCTAGAATAAGTCCATAACTAATAGTACAAGTCCATTTATATTAAGAGTTGATTGTAACTTGGTCTGCATGAGATCAATTAGGCTCAAAATTTTTTTAGATAATTACACAAAGAGGGATAAAAAATCAAACTGTTGGGTGGGCAACTACAGCCTACTCTACTGCTAAACTAGCAGTAAAATTCAGCTAGCTCTGGCCCTCTAGGACTAGCCGAAATTCACTTGTAGGAGGAGCCTACCCCTCTTTGTGTGCTACGTTTAGTTTTGACTGAAATATTAGTTTGGTGACTATATAGAAAACTAAAAGAAAAGTGAGATAGAAATTTTTAGAGCTATCATTAGAGACCATAGGACTTTTTAGATTCTCACTTGAAATTGAACAAGATCGATGTGTCAACTCACTTCTGCAGTTATAAGCTTAGTGCGTAAGAAGGAGGACTCTTTGATTGAGATAACCAATCTCTTCTTGTATGTATTTAAACCATAACAAAGATCCTAAAAGAATTTATAAAAAACTATAATATGAAAAAAAAAATTATTTTCTATGCTTCCTCTTATCTTTGATTTTGTCATATTTTTCATAAATTATGACCAACAAATATCTCTCGGGGTAATGAAGGCTCCGAGTCTTGATAGTTTTCATGCAGTTTTCTTCCAAAAGTATTGATCTATTGTAGGTGATACTCTTTTCCATGTATACCAGCAAGTGTTTGCCAAAATAGAAGTTGAACCAAAAAAAAAAAAACAGAAAACAAAAGCTGATTCATAAAATAAATAGAACTAGTAAAAGCTATATGGGGGCTCCCATGTTACAAAAAGTATTCGAAAAATAAAAATAATAATAATAACAAACAAAAGGTAGCATATAGTGTAATCATATGTTGCAAGAGGGAAACTAATTAGACATTATCTAAATCTTCTATACTTTTCTTAAAAAAAAAATGCTTATTTGGTTTTTAATTACCAACATTTCTATCTTTATACTAATTTAGTAAGAGCTCCAACTTGTGTCATATCCATTGATCTCCTTTTCTCCAACAAACTCATAGGATATTTAACAAGCTTCAACTCCAAGTATCATGGCTGAAGTTGTGACATCCTGTCTTACGGAGCAGTTGGTTTGGATCGTTCAACTGAAAGGAATAGGCAAAGTTGTTATGGAAGATGTTGTAAAGCTCTCAAGAACTCTTGACATGGTCTGGGCTATGCTCTTTGATACAGATCAAAGACAATCCGTTGATGAGACTACGAAACTATGGGTAGCTAAGCTGATGTTGTGCTGGAAAAGTGGCACACCACAATTTTCAAGTCAAGAATTGACAAAGAAGAGATTGGTGATCCAGTTGCTCCTCTTTGAGGAAAATATGCTTCTACATATCCTCTATTATCTTTCTTCTCATTCAATTTTGTCACTGTTAGTGCATGTATTTTGTTTGGCACTAATGAACGATATTTTAATTTCTGCTTTAGTTGTATTTTTAGTCTTTTGTATATTTGTATTATTATATTTAATCGTGCTTTAAGACTGCTTTGAAAAAGCTTTCAATTAAAGCAGCTGAAGTTCTGAGGCTCTTTACTAACCTTGTTTCAATGGTTTAGGTATTAAGTATAACAGTCTGCATGTCTAGATAATAAGTATAACATGTCCATAGTAGGTTAGTTTGTTTTTGCATTTTGTTTGCCACATTTGTGTCTCAGTATTTGTTGTCAAGATTCTGCTTTTGAGTTTGACTCTTTCAAGAAAAGTTTGATCTTGTTTATCTTGTCTGTATGACTGATTGTTTTGTTCAGATGTCACTTTTAGATCTGAGATTTGTTAGCATTTATTTGTCTCATCACCTTGACTAATTGTTTTGTCAAGATGTCATATTTAAATCTAAGTTTATGTGATATATTTAGATCACTGTATATTTAGACACTACGATAACAACTGTTATTTTTAGTTGAGTTACTTTATACTTTTTTATATAAATAGGAAGCTTCTTTTCAGATGAGACTATATCCTTTGAGCATTATTTTGAGAGATATTCTAAGAAGCTTACTTGCTTTGTGAGTAAGTTTTTTTTTTCCTAGAGTTTTGTATGTTTTAGCTCTAAGTTTCATAGTATATAGAGTCCACCATTAATTCTGGTGAGAAGATGGAACTCAACGGTGACCCAAAGTCAAGAAGAGACTTATGTGATCTTAGTGGAGTTGGGAAGTTCATTAATGGGAGATGAAGGGAGTTTAGCAACAAGTTATCTTACCAGAGCTGGGAAACTTATCAATGACAGCTAAAGGGAGTTCAGCAAAAGATTGAAGAAGCAACTTCTACGGAGAAAATTAGAGTTCAAATCAGTGGCAAATTAGAAAGGAGTTCTAGATCATTTGTATGAGACCTGTATTTATACTCTATTCATATTTTTAGTAGAATGATTATTTGATGGACTAGGTCTCGTGGATATAGGCACAACTTAGTTGTGCTGAACCACGATAAAATTTCTTGTATCCCTTTTTTATATTTTCTAATTGTTTGTACTAAATTCTATAAATCAGTCATTGTGTCTTAACAAATGAGTAACCTGACTTTACAGTCACTTAGTTTTGTGTCATGATATTGCTGTCAAGATAATGGAGTTGAACAAAGAACTAATTGAAATTACCTATGAAAAAGGATGCTACCTTGAAGAAGAAGGACGAATGGCAACCTTCTCTAATAGTAATAGAAGTGAATGTTCTGTTTCTCTAGAATTCACCTTCTACCTGACTAAGTACAATACTAATCAAAAGGGCTTTTTCTATAACCATTTTCATCATCATATACGTTGGATAATGCTTGATTTTTTATCCTTTTTTTTTTTAATGAAATGGATTAGCACCTCCTGGAGACCACCATGTCATTCTCTGAGATGCATAATTATCCTTCATGAAAACGGGAAAAAGATTAGTGATGGAAATAGAGGCTTTTTTGAGCCAATCAGCAAGCACTTATGAAATTAAGAACCTTGAAGTAACACAAACTGATGATGGATTTCTTTGAGGGTATATTTTTACCTTAGGAAAGAACACAATAATTGTTTGATTAGTAGTATTATGTTTGTAAGAAAAGAATTGGTATACATTAATTTGCTATCGATGGTTGTGTTGACACACAACCCACGACAATACGTATAATATAGAAAAAATAATAATATCTATTAATTTGGAAAATATTTATATAATAAGACCCAATATTACATGAGGAAAACTAATACACCCAGACTAACATTCACAAAATGGACATCACAGTACTAGTTGTTTTATACTAAAATCTAACTAGCTAACACTCACAAGACACTAACTATTCTCACACACTGACTACCCTTTGATTACTGTACTTGGTAATACAAATTTTTCCCACAAGACACTAACTCTAAGCTCACAACTCTTTAGAAGTATATAACTTCTCTCTAAAATGTGCCTTGCTTGGCCGTGCATCAAATGAGGAGGTTCACTCCTATATATAGCCACGAAAAGGCCATGTAATAAGGAGAAATTCGTCTGTTGTTAGTGGTTGGAAGGTGGCAGTTTGGGAGATGGGTTGTTGGGCGGATATAAGCTCATCCAAGGCTTACGTTTTACGCCTAACTTTTGGGCTTTTAGTCTTGGCCTAATATCGTGTTGACCTTCAGGTTGTGTTGGTGTTCTGGTTTTGTAAGCTCGTAATTCTTTCTATCGACTGGGATTAGTTCAGTTGGTTGGTTTAAAATTTGAGTAATGTGTGTGTGAATTTAAGAGATTAGGAGTTTAAATCTTAATAGAATGTGTGTATTATATTTTTAAAAAATTTATAATAAATGATGATAGAATGTGTGTATTATATTTTTAAAAAATTTATAATAAATGATGGTCATTAGTTAAGCTCCGAAAAAAAAAACACTCATAATTCTTTCTCATCAAACAAATTTTTGGGGTACTTTATTGTAATTTTCTTCTTCTTTTTTTTTTTTTTGGTCAATTGTTTTTCCCAGGAGATAGTAATAGGATAATTTATTAGAAAGGAACGGGGTGTGCAAACAATTAAGTTGATGTCGTATTTCCACCCTGAATTCATTCTCTTGTCTCACAATCTTGTGTTGATTCTTGCTCAGTTTTTGTTGAGCATATTCATTAACGGTTGAAAAAGGCAAAAAGAAGAAATTAAAATTCAATTTTAATCAAAATTAGCGTCATTAATTTAGATTTCGAGACTAGCAAGAGTGATTAAAGGAAGACTAAAGTATAATTGCAAATCATACTGCTGGAAATACTTTGAGCTCTTAAAACAAAAATCTTTTGTTTGAAATAGGAAAAGAAAAAACAAGAATGTTAAATAATAATCGCTAATCGTACCATTGGAAACCAATTAGACGTTACTGAATCAAAAGTTGATCGAAAAGGAAAAAAACAAAAAAATAAAAAAGACAAAAACAACAAAAGCTGATTCAAAAAAGAAATAAAAACATTGAAAGCTGTCTGTGAGCTCCCATGTTACAAAAAGCATTCAAAAAGTGAAAATTAAAAATGATTAACAAAAAAATAAAATACAAAAAGTAGTCTATAGAGCAATCATACGTTGGAAGCGGTAGACCAATTAGGCATTGTCTAAATGTTTTCTACTTTTGTGCACACCGAAAAGGAAAAAAAGAAAAAGGAAAAGAAAAAAGACTTATTTGTTTTTTAATTGTTTCCCTCTGATTGGTTTAATTACCTACCACCTTGTCTATCCCTACATTAATTTAGTAAGACCTCCAACTTGTGTCATAGACTGATCATATCCATTGCCATTGATCTCCTCCCCTCCCTCTTGATTTTTTTCACCAAATTCATAGCACATCGAGCAAGCTTCAACTGATCTAAGTATCATGGCTGAAGCTGTGACTTCCCATCTGGCTGAGCAGCTGGTTAGGCTCGTTCTACCGAAAGGAATAGGCAAAGGTGTTGAAGAAGACGTTGATAAGCTCGCAAAAACTCTTGACATGGTCCGAGCTATGCTCTTCGATGCTGATCAAAGACAATTCGTTGATGAGTCTGCGAAACTATGGGTAGCTAAGGTCCAAGACTTCTGCTACGAAGCGGATGCCGTGTTGGACAAGTGGCGCAACGCGATGCTCAAATCAAGAATTGACAAAGAAGAGATTGGTGATCCAGACTTCGCTCTTCTTTCGAAGAAGGTATGGTTGTCTATACCCTCTTCTAGCTTTGTTCTTACTCAATTCCGTCGTGTAGTCTTGCGCCGCGAAATTGCTGTCAAGATAATGGAACTGAACATAAAACTAGTTGAAATTATCTCTGAAAAAGAAAGCTACCTTGAGGGAAAAATCATTGAAGAAGAAGGACGGATGACTACCTTCTCCACCTCAGTTGTTGATGGATCTGAAGTATATGGTCGGGATAAGGAGAGAGAGATGTTGGTCGGCAAGTTGTTGAGCCAGGGCAGCAAAGATAACGGACGCCTTGAAATCATACCTATTCTGGGAATGGGAGGAATTGGCAAAACTACTCTGGCTCAACTTGCATATAATGATGATGCTGTTCGGGGTCATTTTGACCAGACATATTGGGTGCACGTAGGTGATCCTTTTGATTTGATTAGGATTGCGAAGGCTATCATTGAAGCCATCACAGGCTCTGTCCCTGAGTTGTTTGAGTTGGAAAGTTTATTGACTCGTATCAGTGGATTTGTTCGAAGAAAGCGATTCCTTCTAGTTTTAGATTCGGTCTGGACCGAGGATTGGATGAAGTGGGAACCATTGGAGAAATCTCTTAAGCATGGTGCTTTTGGTAGTAGAATCTTGGTGACGACTCGAAAGAGAAAAGTTGCCGTTATGATGAGATCAACAAGTCACATGATTTGCCTCGAGAGTTTATCTGATGAGGCTAGTTGGTCCTTACTTAAAAGGCTAGTATTCTTGGAAGGAGAAGGGGAAGAGGGTGCCCAATTAGAAGAAATCGGTAGGGAAATTGTGAAGAAGTGTGACGGTGTTCCTCTTGCTGTTAAAGCTTTAGGATTTCTCTTGCACGATACATACAGTGAAGAAGAATGGAAGAAAGTTTTGCATGATCAATTATGGGAGATGGGTGATGTTAAGCACACTGTCTTATCTCCACTCTTGTTGAGCTATTATGATCTGTCGCCTCTTGAGAAACGTTGTTTGTTGTATTGCTCACTTTTTCCAACCCATTTTGAGATCCTTAAAGACGATCTTATTGAGTTGTGGATGTCACAAGGCTATTTGGATGGCAACAAAAGTTACGAGAGAGGTGAAATCTTCTATAAGAGTTTAGTAATGCGATCCATCATTCAGAATTTGGACAACAATTTCTATGGAGAATATAAAGAATGCAGGATAAATGGTGTAATTCATGAATCTCTTCGATTTATCGCAAGAAATAAGTGCTTTAACTGGGAGAGTTTTAGTAGCGGCGAGAGAACAAAAGGTGAAATCATCCATCATTATACCTTATTGCTAAACTCTGGAGTTCAAATTCCCATCTCAGTATACCAAAACAAGAAATTGCGTACACTCTTCGTAATGCGCCGCCCAGAGATATCAACTCCCTTAAATCTTAATTTGCTTCCAAAACTCGCATGTCTTAGGACATTGTGCTTACGTGATTGTGGCGTTGAAGAACTTCCACGTGGAATTGATAAGCTGATTCATTTGCGATATCTCAATCTATCTGATAATCGAAATCTGAAGGAGTTGCCAAAAGAGCTGTGTAATTTATTGAACTTACAGACTCTGAGATTGAATGAGTGCGCAAAACTCCGGAGCCTACCGAAGCAAATGGGAAAACTAGTGAACTTGCGACATCTCTACATTGAGGGATGCTATCTAAAGGAATTACCAAAAGGGATTGGAAGGCTAACTTCCCTTAGGATATTGGATGAGTTCTTTGTACCTTTTGATTGCCTCAGGAAGAATAAGGCGATGAAACTTGTGGATTTGGCTATGCTGGAACATTTACAGGGGTTTCTTTGTGTACGTGGCATTGGAAACATTGAAGCTGCGGGTGAGGTCGAGAAAGCAAAGCTCAGGAATAAGCAAAGCCTTACTGATTTAAAGCTAAACTTTTCGCAGGACACTGAGCCGCATAAAACAGAACATGAATTGGAAGTTTTACTAGAAGCCTTTCAACCACCTCCAAACTTGAAATATCTACAGATTAGCACATACAATGGGGCAACATTTCCGAATTGGATGGTTTCATTAGTTAATTTGAGATGTCTTACTCTGTTTAGCTGCGCAAATTGTGAATTTCTACCGCCTTTGGGAAGGCTTCCCTCCCTTGAAATCCTCCATATGTTTCACATGGACAAGGTGGAAGAAGTAGGCCATGAATTTCTTGGAGTGGAAACTGGAAGTAACACAACAGAGAGAGAAACCAGCTCTGTATCATTTCCAAAGCTGAAGGAACTTCGTTTTGAGGGCTTGAGCAACTGGAAACAGTGGATAGGGATTGAAAACTCAATGAAATCGTCGAAGATAATGCCATCGCTTGGTTTATTAGAAATTTTAGATTGTCAAAGCCTAGTAACTCTTCCAGACTTCCTATCAGCAATGCCAGTTCAGGAATTGGTGATTGATAACTGTCCAATTCTTGAGCAACGTTGCCGAAAAGAGGTGGGAGAGGATTGGCACCTTATCTCACACATCCCTAATATAGGAATTGATTGAATTTCTCAAGCTAATAAAGAGTAGGTGCAACAAGATTGAGCAGTATAACTCTGGCTTCCACTGAGGAACTTCCATACATTTCAATACCCTCCTCCTCCTGTAAGTAAATTCTCCTACTCCAAATCTGTTGCTATAAGTTGACAAGTTAGTCATTCAATCTGAAATTCTTTGAGCTTTCATGTTACCAAACTTACTGTTTCTATTTTAGACATTTGAACAGATTTTACAAACTGATAGCAGAAGAAATTATAACAAGAACCAATAAATTTGAGCTTTTGTTTCTTGTATTCACAACTAGAAGTAAAGGAACATTCCAAACATGTTTTAGTGGGAGCATTTTCAGCAAAATTTATTAGTTGTATTAACGATAATTGTCCATCACCTAAAACCATTCTGAGTTTGACTAAGATGTATTTTGGTTACAGGGAAGGCATTGGGGTTAGCGACAATTTCTCCTCATGTGGCGGCTCTAAGATTGAAACTATGGTGGGAATTCCAGAGTCTCTTTTGTAGTCATGACAAAGTCAAGCACCAGGTTGTCCAATATTGTTTGATGATCCAACCTTAAGCTCATTTTCCAATCATCATGATTTAATGGTGGCTTATGTTGCTCTTTTTCTCTTTAATTACAATTTGAAATTTCTTTTAATTTCTTCATCTTTTATATATGACAGAGTAGAAATCAGGCTTTTGTTGAATGCTTAAAGAATTAGATCGACATATTTTAGAGGTAATCTTTCTTTTTGTTTTCTGTTTTTTGTTTTGAGAAGATTGTGGCAGAGTTTACTGTGATAAGTGGGGAAAAAATAGCTTTAAACTTCTCTCTTTTCTGCCATTTTATGCATATCGTTGAGAAATATAGTTCTGATTACGTGTTTATATAAATTCTTTTTTTTTTTGTGTACTTTCTGAGTCATGAAGGAGCGTAATTCAGACATTAATTAGTGTCTCTTCATTTTGGCAATCGGTGGCATAAATCTTCCTGATGCAGGGATCATCAATCTCAACATTACTACCTTAAAAAACATCAAGCTACAAGACAGTATGACTTTAATCTATTGATGCATACTATTCTGGATCTATAGTCAATAATTATCTCCCTATCCTTTTTTTTTTCCCCACTACGAAACTAAATAATTATTGTTTCCACTACTCAATTTATAATGAGAACTTATACATGTATCATGCTGAAACAAACACCAACCCAGGTTTTTCAATTTGTGCGTGGACTCGTATGGGTAAAATGCTTCCAATATTGAATTCTTCCCTGCAATTTTTCCTGCGTATTTTAGTGAATGCATTCATCACATTCTTAGGTTAGTCTTATTCAAGTGGCAGAATTCTGAAGCAAGAATCACTAGTTAATGAATGTTAGCTTAGTATATATTTTGCTTCTAGTCCATGATACTTTCTTGATGATTCTACGTTGTTACGAAAAACAAGACTCGTAACAATAATTTTTTAGTTCAGCATTGGATGGGCTAAGCCATTTTCTGATAGCTATTGTGCCTAATTGTTTGTGTTCGTTCCAATTTAATGTTAATTAGTCTTTATAACACTAGAAGAACTCAAACTTTTGTAGGCTGTACAAGTTTTCTTAATGGAAAGACTAACCAGAGGAAACAACATTTCACTGACCGCAACATAATGGATCACTTGGATATTTAGCATCCATCCAGAAAATGCGGAGAGAATGAAACGGGAATGACAAGAAGATGGCTTCTTTTCAAACTGGGATGGAAGCAGTTGTATACATGCAGGTGGGACGCGATAGCGGATGTTCTATTGAAGCATATGGCTGAACCCAAACCCACCTTGGAGAAACATCAAGAGATTCTGAATACTTTGAATTTGACAAAATAAGTTTTGTAGCAGAAGTGACCTGAGTTTGTCATGCTCAGTTGAAGTAATGAGCATAATTGAGTCAGATGTGTATCAGTGTATGCTTTTTCCAATAGTATAAACTGTCTTGTTGATGGAATTATATTCCTATTTAATTTGGTAGAGTTCTTGTCTGTCTTCAGAGGTTCTGCACTGCTTAAATACAGAGTTTTGAGCACATCATTTGTAATTTGTAATTTCTCCATCACCATAACTTAGAACTTGGAATCAAAGCAATACATCATATATCATCATTTGATTCATTTTCTTAGTATATTTATATCTCTATTTTCTCAAAATTGCAAAATTTTCCCCTGTTTTAACCTCTAATAGGTTGGCAAAATAAAATGTAACATACAAGTCCATATATATGTTATGAATTATCTAGTTTCATCTTTAATATTTTCTTACAACAGGTGATCATAATATTTGCTTGAGAAAACTTAACAGCTAAAAGGTCTTATCATATTATATATGTGTGTGTCAGAGCCGACAAGTGCTTCCAAGTAAAATAAATAAACAACTTTTATGTTGGGTATCTTTTTCTTTTAGTTCTATGGTTCAATTGTTTGTAATGGTGATAAAGGTATTCTTCTTCCTCCCCTGTACTTCAAACTCCCCTGTTTTTCTCTTCCTGTATATTCGTTTGACATTTTTCCATGGTTTCGATGAGCTTTTATGACTGGTCTTGTTGTGAACAGGAGGGGTGATGCCAAGCAATCTTTTCACTTACCAAGACATTTCTTTTTGTTGTTTTTTTTTTTTATTATTATTGTTTTTCATTAACATTTCAAAGTTAGGCCAAGGCAATATCACATAATATATAAGAACTTGGCACATGGCCTTACACGAGAAACATGAAGTCTGGAAAAAAAAAAAAAAAAAAAAAAGAAAAAAGAAATCGCATCGAAAAAGTTAAGGCTATGAAATTTTTCAGTACTGTTTATGTTAGTGAATTCACGAGATTGTAATTTGGGACTTACAAGTTTCTCAGCAAACGAAGCTAAATTGTGCTCATTTTTCCTTCCTTCCTTCCATTGTAATGTGACACCCCTGAATTTCATAAGATTTTAAATGATCTCCTAGTTCAGCTTTTCTAGTAAGCTCACTTATAATTTCTTATTAGTGTCATTAAATTTCCCGGAAATTAAATTACTGTCGATAATTGATTAACGAATTTTTGTTCTCTTCTGATATTGCAACTCTTCTTCGATTGATTTCCATTTATTAATAAAAATATCCGATCAAGCAGAAAAAGTATTTTGAACATTTTTCAACTTGGTCCTTGTAGTGTTCTAGATTAATTTTTATCGCGAAAGTATTTGAAATTTCAAACCAGAGATATGCATTTTGGTTGGGAGAATTGAAATTCTCTGATATCAGACTTAGAGAGAAAAAAAAAAAAAAAAGATAAGTAAGAGATGTTTCACTAGTTCTCGATGCATTTGACATTAAAAACTCTCATGCTAAGATCACCCTCGAACCTAACTCAAAGACACTAAAAAAAATCCAACTATAAGAAAACAGGACGAAGAAAATTTACGTAGTTCAGCTAAGGTAGCTTACATTCGCAGTCAACAGGGAATGCCAATTGGCAGCAGAATCTTATTCAAGAATAACAATAACTCGCAACTTCTCACTCAAGGACTCAATCAATTCTCAGGGCTAACTCCCACAAGAATGCACTGTTTATTAGCGTACTCTCTCTAATGTTCCCAATATTCACACATATAATAACCAGACTTGGACTTAATAGCTAATCCAAGCTGACACACTAACCGTATTAACTGCCAGCTTTAGTCAGTTGAGAGCTCCCCATTCAACCACCAATGGAATCTCTCATGTCAGCATAGATTATAAGAACCCTCTTATAACAGTCTTAGATCCTCTAATAGTAGTACATGTGAGTAAGCATCTATTTCTCCAGTGTCCTCCTATCCAGACCAAGAACAATACTGAACAGGAGCCTTTCTCTATACCCATTTTTATCATCATAGGTTGGATCGTGCTTGCTTTTATGGATCCGCACCTCCTGGAATTCTCTATGATTCGTAGTCACCCTTCATGAAAACATGGAAGTTATTAATTGATGGAGGTAGAGGCTTTCACAAGACAATCAACAAGCACTTGAGAACTTAAAGAAACTTAAATGTTACACCAACTGATGATGGGATTGCCTTGAGGGTATATTTACCTTTAAAATGAGTACCATAATTGTTTGATTAGTAATATTATATTATCTTCATGAGAAAATAATTACTACCCAATGAATTTCTGCCAATAGGTGAGGTTTATGTGGGCTTAATCTTACATAAGGATCAATGTTCTTTGATAAGAGTACGAATTTTTACATAGTGTGAGCAAACAAGCAGGTCAATGATGTCATTACCTGCTTCAGGGTTATCCTAATAATAATGAACAGATTATATGTTTGTACGTATATATATACACAGACAATAGAATTAGAAGTTCAGAGTTATTCGATAGACTTATTAATTTCCATACCAGCATGTACTTGCTGAATTCATAACTACAGATGGCCGTTAGTTGAGCTTGGAGTAGATACAGCACTGCTGCCAGACGTACTTCCTTGGACTTCTGCCCCCGAACTGTTTATATTGCTCGAATTCTCAGATGTGAAGGGCCCGTTAGAGGAGCCCGGAGTAGGTACAGCTTTGCTGCCAGACGTTCTCTCTTGCTCTACTCCCACTGAACAGCATGTATTTCTCGAGTTCATAGATGAGGAAGGCTCGTTAGTTGAGCCTGGTGAAGGTATAGCATTGCTGCCTGAGGTACTTGCTTGCAGTTCTGCCACCGAACCGGGTCTGATTGTTACTCCATCGACTTTGATGTTTGGAATGTGAGAAATCAAGTCCCAGTCTTCTCCAACACATTCTTTGCAACGTTGGTTGAGGACTGTACATCCATCGATGGTGATCAAATTCAGTCTGATTCCTCGTAGAAAGCTCGGTAGTGCTTCGAGGCTGCCACAAACAGAAACTTGTAAGGAAGCAAGGCAAGGCATTATTTTTGAATTGTCTTCTTCCCCTCCTGAACTTGTTGTCCATTCCCATACTCTCCAGTTGGTCAAGCGACTAAACTGAAGTTCTTTTAACCTTGGAAATGAAACAGCACCCCTGTCATTGTTTGCTATTCCCAAGAACCGAACACCCACATTTACCACTCCAACCATGTCGTCGATTTGGAGCGCCTCGAGTGACTGCAATTGTCCAAGCGGAGGCAAACTATCCCAATTTCGACAGCCAACAAGTACGAGTCTTTTCAAAAGACTTAACAAATGTATCCAATTGGGATACAATGTGTCCATGCACCCTCTGATCTCTAAAGACATCAAGTCCGGATGCGGACGTAAGGCATCAAAAATTGCGTTTTCGTCAGCAATTCTGGCGTTGTTGCTTCTCACCTCAAAATTTAGCATCAGATTGACATGGTAACAGTTTCTTCTGTCTTTAAGAACTAGGTTTCTTTTTTGAATTAGATCATTCGCATTTTCTAGGTTCCTGCACCGACGTATGTCGATGCTCCCATGAATATGTTCCAACTGGTTCAAATCCTCAAGCTTCAATGCCTCATAGTCTTGTGGGTCATCAGGACAAGGTATGACAAACATATCCAGTGTTCGAAGGTTCGTCAGTCTCCCAATATCTTTTGGCAATGCCTTCAAACTATCACAACCTTCAATATGCAGATGACGAAATTTCAAGGCCAAATTTCCCATCTCTTCTGGTAGCCTTTGAAGTTGAGTGCATCCTTTCAATCGTAGAGTTTGCAAATTAAACAAATAGCACAATTCATCTGGTAATGTCTCGAAAGAATTACCAGATAAATTGAGATATCTGAGATGCACCAACTTACCAAGATCTTCTGGTAGTTGCTCAATGTTGCAATGACCCAAGTTTAATGTCCTAAGACAAGTTAGCTTTACCAGTAAATCACAGTTCAAGGGATTTAGAGGAGTTGATGTTTCTGATCGCACAACAAAGAGTGTCCGCAAATTCTTCTTCTTTTTCATTGAGTTAGGAATTTGGGCCTCAGATGTTTTCAGCAATAACGTGAAGTGGCGGCCCTTTCCAATTTTTCGGCTGCTTCTCTGCTCATCCGCACCTTGTATCTCCATGATAACACGTTCATGTCTTGTGAGAAACTGAGCAAACTCGTACACTAATTCATGCATCTTGCAGTTTACGACATCTCCGTTGTAATCTTTTGTAGAATCTTGAAACAAGCACCTCCTTGCTAGAAACTTGAAGCAATTTAGACCTTCTTCCTCGGGTCTTTCAGATTGACTGAAATAATCTTGGGACATCCACAATTGTACTACATCATCATTTTCAATCCGGTAGTTTCTTGAAAAAACTGAGCAATAAGAGAAACAGCGTTCTTGAAGAGGAGACAGACCATAATAGTTTATAAAAAAGGGCCCGAAGAATTTCTTCTCATCATCACTTATATCACTTTGAAAATCTTGGTTCCAATGCTTTTTCGTATTTTCGAACCGCAATTGATATTCTAAAGTATGTGCGACAAGAGGCAAGCCATTGCACTTACTCCGAAACTTATCACGAAGATCTTGATCTAATTGCCCATTTGTGTTCCACTCTGCTGCAGAGGCTAGAGGGCTCACTATGGACCAACATTCAACATCAGACAACAACTCAAGGTGAACCGTGCTATCTTGGCGTGCTCCCATCATTTGAACAACATCGTAATTTTGCGTCGTCACCAGAATTCTACTTGACGCATGACATTCCCCAAAAGTTGCTATTAGTTGGTTCCATTCCCTCTGTTCAACAGTCCATACATCATCCAAGACAAGAAGCAACTTTTTTCCTCTTATAGACTTGACAACACGGTCTAGCAAAGTATGTAATGCAGCATCAGCATTACGGGCGCCTCTAGCATTTACTTGTTCAATAATACTTCTTAAGACCCTGTCCAAGTCAAATTTGTATGGGACCGACACCCAAATCGTCACAAAATAGTTTTTGACAGTTTCATCGGAGCAAACAAGTTGGGCAAGAGTGGTTTTACCGACTCCTCCCATCCCCAAAATGGGAATGGTTTTATCGACGCAGCTTCCATATTGAGTACTACAGCTCTCACTCATGTTCAGCTTGCTCATCAAAGTTTCCTTCTCTTTCTCTCGACCGTAGACTGTTGGGAGACCCAAGGAGGATGTAGCTGGCTTCAAACGTTCTATGAGTTGCGCAATTAAACCTTCGTCGGGTTCTCTTGCATCGTTCTCAAAGGTTGGTTGCAATTTTCGCTTCAGTGCTTCCATGTCGAAAGCCATTTCTCGATGCAGACTCAGACGATTACAATAAAAGGATGGTATAAGGCAGCATACCTTCTTTGAAGACTTCTCAATTTCCTCCATGAGCTTGACAGTGTTCCACTTATCGAGCACGTCATCGACGTCGTAGAACACGCCTTTGAGCTTAGGAAACCATTGATTCGACACGCGTTTCATGGCCTCCTCGTTCTTTGTCGGATCCACAAGGAACTCCAGAACAGCCTGTAGATGCACTCTCTCTGCTCTTGACATCTTCTCTTCTATGTCTGCGAGTCTACTTTCGAGTGCTTCAACTTCTTTCTTATATCCGCAGAAGGGTTTAAGCTGTCGCTCTGCAATTCGATAGGTAGAGTTCCAAATCGGTTGCAGGAATGCACAGACTATTGGCGCAGCTATATCAGCCATGTCTTTGGAGCTTGATCAAAACTTGTTGCAACTTGTGATGAAACTTTGCTCGCTCAAGCTTTTGTAACAACAGTGAGTGAACAACGCAAAGAAGTAAATCAAGAGCCAAAAATATTCAATTTAATCAAGATCAGGGTCTTTCAAGTGGAGTTCAAGACATAGACAGAGGAATCAAAGGAAGACCAAACATTACTGATTCTAAAAAAATACAAAACAGAACATTATTGATTCTTTTTTATTTTACTTTTTTTGGGGGGGGGGGGAGTAGAACATTATTGATTCTATGAAAGGAAAGACTTAGAAAAAGAAAAAAAAAAAGTAACAGCAAAAACGCATTAAGAAGGGTAAAATAATAATACTAACAATAATAAATAACAAAAAGTAGACTAAAGCACTCATAGCAAGCTGGATTCCAATTAGAACATTATTAATTGAAATGTCTACCACCTTTATACGAAGAGTGGAGGTGGAGCTTACTTGAAAAAGAAAAAAAGAATAGAGGAAAAATGGATAAAGAAAGACTAATTTACAGCTACTAGACTCCAATTTAATGGTCTTTGAAACAAAAAGTTAATTATAAAAGAAAACAAAAAACAAATACAAAAAAAAAAAGAAATAAGAAAACAAAAAAGTAAAAGCATTGTGTGGGCTCGCATCGCATGTTGCAAAATTCAGAAAGAAAAAATTAACAAAATAAAACAAAAGGTAGTACAGAGCAATCATATGTTGCAAGCTGGAAACCACTTGTACATTATCGACATGTTTTCATTTTTTTAAAAAACAAAAAAAAAAAGAAAAAAAAATTTATCTTTGTAAAAATAATTTTTTTAAAAGAGTTTAATTAATGATATTTATTTATTATAAATTAAAAAATAATAATTTAAAGAGTTAAAATTTTAACTTATTACCTAGTTTTCGTTCAATTTTACTCATAGTTCCATCTTACTTACTCCCTCACCAATAAAAAAAATAAATAACGTTGAGCAAATAAAATAATTTTTACTTCTATACAAAGGTTAAGTTTGGGACTGATAACTTGTGACATAGTACATACTATTCTAAATTCGCATGGAGTTAATAGATTTGAGTTTATCATAAATAAATTTGGGTTAAAATTAAGTTAAACCAGCGAACTCATTTATTAAACGGATTGGATTCTGATTGACCCACTAACTCAATATTGATCTGCAATAAATCATTTATTAAAGAGGTCAATTTTAGATCAATTCGTTCATGACCCAGTACAACACCTATTTGAAAATATTAATATATTTTTAATACTTTATTATGCACATATACTGAGATTTTATGTATTTCAATTTATTTTTGATAAATATTAATATTTTAAGGTCCTAAAATATGTATGAATTTATTTTAAATTTGTTTAAAAAAATATTTTAACTAATTTGGATTAAACGGGTTAACAAGTCATGTCAGATTGACTTAATTAAATATAATTTATTTGAATAAATAAATTACATGAAACTTATCAAGTCAACCTATTTATAAATAAATTAAATTCGAATTAAAATTTTTGATACAACTATTAAACATATCAAATTTGTATTAGAAAACATAACTCGCTAACCCGAATTACCATCCAAATTTTTATTGAAGAGTAACACGCTAACGCGAAATTATCACCCGAGCTTTTCTAGAAACGAAGAAACAAGTTAAAGCTCTTGAAACCAAAAAGGTCATTTCGGGAAAAAAAAAATGTTGGTCTACTACTGGTTAGGTTTTTTTTTTTTTTTTTCTCAACTACTAGGGGTTAGGTTCATTTATTCTCTGCCTCTTTTTTCTTTTCGTTTTTTTTTTCACCTAATTGTATGATATGATGTTCCAAGTTGTGTCATTACCATTGATCTCCTTTCTTCTTTCACCAGATTTTCAGGACATCAAACAAGCTTGATTATCTCCCAGATATGGCAGAAGTCGTGACTTCAGCACTTGTGGAGCAGTTGTTTTGGATTGTTCAGCTGAAAGGACCTTAACGGGGGAGGGGTCTGCTGAGAGGCCCGTCTCAGAACCTGTAAAAAACGAGCAATATGTTTAGATCACGGCTATAACCCGATCGACGAAACTCATGGATGCGGAAATGAAGCCACCTCTTGCCCTCTTAGGGGCAGTGGCTTCCTCCCTACAGAGCCTGACGCACTCTTCGGCCACGAACCTCACGGCCTCTTCGAGCTCGTGGCTAGTCGGCGCCACCAGGTTATTGGAACCCGCCAACTAGCATGAAGCCGTAACCTGACGACCCACCATGGCGATGCGATCGTGCTCGTCCCAGCGGAATTGGTTCAGGGCAGAGACATCAAGTCGGCTCTGTAGGTGCTTCGTGATAACCTAGGTGTCCAGAGGGAAGGGAAAGTATGAGACCATCCTGGGCATCATATTCATCACCTGGGGATTGAGGGAGGCCTGGATGTGTCGGCAGTCCCCGGGAGATCCGAAAATGACGATCCCTTCTAGGCCTTTGAGCCGCCCCGCAGACAAATGCGGCTCGAACATGTTTTCTTCTGCAGAGGCTGCACAAGACAAAATAACATGAGCAACAACAGATGAGGAGAACGCAGACCCGAAAATCACGACCTAGCACTTACTCTACAGGAAAACTGAGGGAATTTGGAAGTGCTCTCTATTCACCCAAAGGGAGCACCACGCCCTTTCAACGGCATATAGCCTAGAGTGGGAGTCCCATTACTTGTCCGACCTCGGCAAGCCCCAGAAAATGTGACGTCCCAGGAGCAGTTGAAGGTAAAAGGTAGGGTAGGAACTCTTTTTGGGGATAAGGGTGAGTTTGTAAGCATAAAAGACTACCTCCAGGTCGATATGTAGGTTATAAAGAACTGACAGGGCGGAGAGCCCCATTAGAATCATGACCCCGTTTGCATTTAACTGCATCAGGTGGATCCCCGTCAAAGCGAAGAACTGGTGGATCAGAGGAGGAAGAGGGAATTGTAGCCATTCCAGATATTTTCTTCCTAAAATAATAGAGCCTTTAGGCGCAGAGGGACGTAGATACCAATCCGCGGGGCCCTCGACCCTTTGTAGCGTGACTCCGCCGGGGAGGCAGAGCTGTCTTGTCAGCGAATCCAACTCCGAGTCCATGACGGGGCGCAATTTCTTATCTTGATTCAAGGCCATCATTCTGGATACGATCGTAAGAGCAAAAGTCTCTAGAAATAAGAGAAGTCAGAAACCATAAGATTTTACGAGACTAGAATAATTGAAGATTTTAGTAAAGTAGCAAATGAGTGTAAATGCGGTTTTTTATAGAGGAGGAGCTGAAGAGTTTTTCCGGAAAAAGGGAGAGTAAGGGAGACCGAACAATCGGAACTTCGAAATTTTAAAAAAAATTTGTGACATGGGATGGCGTGCCTCCGCGTCGGCAAGGGGAAGCCACGTGTATCCCTCAAATTGAAAGAACGGAGAAACGATTTCCCCACTTGATAGATACGAATCCATCAAGTAGGGAAATGGGGGTAGTTGTGGGACCCGTTCTCAAATCATACACCATGTGGACGATCAAGTGGCAGAACAGGTCACAAACAGGGCCCACCGTCCGACATGTGTTGAAAGTGACTAGTTAACGGCTACGCGAGTCGCACGTGGTACCACATCGGTCATTGGGCTGTTTGAGGTTAGGGCCGAGCCTATCCTAGACCCTAGATGGACTCGGCGCAGTCCGATTCTTACCTCGACAGTTGGGAGTCGGAAGCCCCAAGGGTCTTCCACCAGAGTACAATGGAAAGTAACTCACAGCTCCAAATCCAGACAGAGCATTTAATGCGATCTTGAGTAGGTGTGTGCAGAGGGCAAGCCATCCTGATAGAATGACGATTTGTCCAAATCTCGCCCCTGACAGACTCGAGCCATAGGGGACGGCGGAAACTAGGCTACAGCAGTGCAGGGGGGATCACGGTAATCTCGGCCCGTGACCTCTGGTGAAAGTCTTGAGGAAAAAGGTACTCCGTCCTGAGATTGAGAATCAGGAAGTACACAATTTCAGGACTATATATATATATATGAGTCATGCGTCCCCGAAAAAGAGAGAGGCATGTACGCATACAAAAGGAAATTTATAAAAGTTTACGAGCAAGAAACAAAAGATATACTTATACAGATACAGAGAAAAACTAAATCTTTGCTACTCAATTTCAGGAGTAAATATCTGACTTAAGTATCGGAGAGTCTTTGCAGATGGTCATCCCCGCCTCTTCGACCCTGCACGAGCCGGGAGCATTTTGGGATAGCAAGGATACGAAGACAGTTGAAATGTGTAACATCAGCAGTTTAGCGACACGTGGATAGCTGATGGAAACTGCTCCAACAAGAACGTTATTGATTCTTTTTTATTTTATTTTTTGGGGGGAAGTAGAACATTATTGATTCTACGAAAGGAAAGATTTAAAAAAAGAAAAAAAACAGTAACAGCAAAAAAGCATTAAGAAGGGTAAAATAATAATACTAACAATAATA
>JXTB01000181.1:304744-317546 GCA_002914805.1 Parasponia andersonii | reverse complement strand
ACTCAAAACAGATATGTAATAAATTATTTATTAAACAGGTCAATTTTAGATCAACTTGTTTATGACCCAGTATAATACTTATTTGAAAATATTAGTATATTTTTAATACTTTATTATGTATATATATTGAGATTTTATGTATTTCAATTTATTTTTGATAAATATTAATATTTTAAGGTTATAAAATATGTATAAATTTATGTTAAATTTGTTTTAAAAAATATTTTAATTAATTTAGATTAAACAGATTAACAGATCATTTCAGGTTGACTTGACCAAATATTACTCATTTGAATAAATATATTATACATGTCTTATCACGTCTAACTTATTTATAGATAAATTAAGCTCGAATTAAAATTTCCAATATAACTATTAAACATGTCAAATTTGTATTAAAAAGCATAACTCACACGAATTGCCACCCAAAATTTTTATTGAAGAGCATAATACAGTAACACGAATTATCAGCCAAGCCAAGAAACAAGTTAAAGCTCTTGAAACCAAAAAGGTCATTTCGGGAAAAAAAAAAATGTTGGTCTACTACTGGTTAGGTATTTTTTGTTTTTTTCTCTCAACTACTAGTTGTTAGGTTCATTTGTTCTCTGCCTCTTTTTTCTTTTCGTTTTTTTTTTTCACCTAATTGTATGATATGATATTCCAAGTTGTGTCATTACCATTGATCTCCTCTCTTCTTTCACCAGATTTTCAGGACGTCAAACAAGCTTGATCATCTCCCAGATATGGCAGAAGTCGTGACTTCGGCACTTGCGGAGCAGTTGTTTTGGATCGTTCAGCTGAAAGGAATAGGCAAAGGTGTTGAGGAAGATGTTGAAAAGCTCTCAAGAACTCTCGACACGGTCCGGGCTATGCTCTACGATGCAGATCAAAGACAATACGTTGATGAGTCCGTGAAACTATGGGTGGTTAAGGTCCAAGACTTCTGCTACGAGGCCGACGGCGTTTTGGATGAGTGGCGCACCGCAATGCTTAGATCAAGAATTGAGAAAGAAGAAGATATTGATGATGATGATCGTGTTGCTCTTCCTTCAAAGAGGGTATGCTTCTGTGTACCGTCTTCTTGCTTTCTTTTTACTCATTTTCGTCGCGTGGTTTTGCGCCGAGATATTGCTATCAAGACGATGGAACTGAACAAAAAGCTAGTTGAAGTAACCATTGAGAAAGAAAAATACAGCCTTCAAAGAAGAATGGTTGAAGAAGGACGAATGACTACCTTCTCCACCTCAGTTGTTGATGGATCTGAAGTATATGGTCGGGATAAGGAGAAAGAGATGTTGGTCGGCAAGTTGTTGAGCCAGGGCAGCAAAGATAACGGACGCCTTGAAATCATACCTATTGTGGGAATGGGAGGAATTGGCAAAACTACTCTGGCTCAACTTGCATATAATGATGATGCTGTTCGGGGTCATTTTGAGCAGACATATTGGGTGCATGTAGGTGACCCTTTCGATTTGATAAGAATAACGAAAGCTATCATTGAAGCCATCACAGGCTCTGTCTCTAAGTTGCTTGAGTTGGAAAGTCTATTAACTTGTATCAACAGATTAATTCAAGGAAAGCGGTTCCTATTAGTTTTAGATGAGGTCTGGACTGAAGACTGGATGGAGTGGGAACCATTAGAGGGATCTCTAAAGCATGGGGATTTCGGTAGTAGAATCTTGGTTACGACGCGGAACAAAAAAGTTGTTGTAATGATGAGAGCTACTGGTCACACTATTTTGCTTGAGAGGTTATCTGATGAGGCTAGTTGGTCCATATTTAAAAAGCTAGCAATCTTGCAAGCAGCAGGGGAGGAGGGTGATAAATTAGAAGAAATTGGTAGGGAAATTGTGAACAAGTGTTGCGGCGTTCCTCTTGTTGTTAAAACTTTAGGCCGTCTCATGCATGATAAACGCAGCGAAGAAGAATGGAGGAAAGTTTTGCATGACCAATTGTGGGAGTCGAGTGATGTTCAGCAGACTGTCTTTGCTCCACTCTTGTTGAGTTACTATAATTTGTCGCCTCTTGAAAAACGTTGTTTGTTGTACTGTTCAATTTTTCCAACCAATTATGAGATGGATAAAAATGATGTTATTCAGTTGTGGATGTCGCAAGGTTATTTGGATGGCGGGGAAAGTTACGAGAGAGGTGAAATCTTCTTTAAGAGTTTAGTAATGCGATCCATCATTCAGAATTTTGACAATGAGTATACCGAAGAATTTGCAGGATGCAAGATGAATAGTGTAATGCATGAATCTGTTCAATTTGTCGCAAGAAACAAGTTCTTTAAGTTTGAGAGTTCTAGTAATGATGAGCCAGTAAGCCAAGAAAATGAGACCACTTATCATTATACCATACTGCTAAACTCCGGGGCTCAAATTCCCATCTCGGCATACAAGAAAACGAAATTGCGTACGCTCTTTGTAGTTCGCTCAGAAATAGGGACTCCCTTAAATCTTAATTTGCTTCCGAAACTTGCGTGTCTTAGGACATTGTGCTTGCATGGATGTGATGTTGAGAAACTTCCAGGCGGGATAGATAAGCTGATGCATTTACGATATCTCAATCTATCTGATAACCGAAATTTGAAGCACTTGCCACACGAGCTGTGTAATTTATTAAATTTACAGACTCTAAGATTGAATGGCTGCGCTGAACTCCGGAGCCTACCGAAACGAATGGGAAAACTGGTCAACTTGCGGCATCTCTTCATTGAGGGGTCTGCAATAAAGGAATTGCCAAAAAGGATTGGGAGGCTAACTTCCTTAAGAATACTCGATGAGTTTATTGTACCTCGTGATTACCTCGGGAATAAAACAGCAATGCAGCTTGGAGATTTGAATAAGCTGAAATATTTACGAGGGTATCTCAGTATACATGGCATTGGAAATGTACAAGATGCAGGTGACGCCGAGAAAGCAAAACTCCTGAATAAGCAAAACCTGACTTGTTTAAAGTTGAATTTTTCACAGGACAGCGGGGTACGGACGACAGAAGATAAATCGGCTGTTTTACTTGAAGCCTTGAGACCACCTCTAAACTTGTTATATCTACAAATTACTAGATACCGTGGGGTAACGTTCCCGAAGTGGATGGTTTCGTTAGTTAATTTGAGAGTTCTTATATTGAATCGCTGCCATAACTGTTCTTCTTTACCGCCTCTCGGGAAACTGCCCTTCCTCAGAGCCCTCCGAATAAATTACGCGGACAAGGTGGAAATAGTGGGACTGGAATTTCTGGGAGTCGAAACTGGCAGTAACACAACAGAGCTAGAAAGCTTCTCTGTATCATTTCCGAAGCTGGAGGAGCTCCGTTTTGTGGGCTTGAGCAGCTGGAAACAGTGGTTAGGAGTCAGATACACGACGAGCTCGTTGAAGATAATGCCATCCCTTCGTTTCTTAGAAATTTCAAATTGTGAAATGCTAGAAGCTCTTCCAGAGTTCCTGCTAGCAATGCCAGTTCAGGAATTGGTGATTGATAACTGTCCGATTCTGGAGCGACGTTGCCAAAACGAGGTTGGAGAGGATTGGCACCTTATCTCTCGCATCCAAAATTTCAAAATCAAGAATTCCTCAGGCTAGTAAAGAGCAAATGCAACAACATGAGACTGTATAACTTTGGCGAGTTCCAGCACATTTCAACAAGCTCCTCCGGTGAGTACATTTTCTTCGCCAATCGGCTGCTACAAGTTGTGACAATTAATCATTCATTCCGAAATTCTTTTAGTTTTAACAGTAATTAATTCTTCACTTATAACCATTCTGACTAAGATCGTGTATATGTTTTGGTGACAGGAAATTAAGGTGTTGGTCAGGGACAATTTCTCCTCATGTGGCTGCTCTAAGACTAAAACTGGAGCCAAGTTCTCCTAGGTAAGTAGCTTCAAGCATCTTTAATTCGAATCCGTTTAGTTGACTCAAAATGAAATATGATCCTATAAAAGTGCGTAGCATACCCGGGAGTCAAAAGGAACCCATCAACAGAGTCTGATTTGTATTCTATTTCTTGCACAAATTTGTTTGTTCTCTCGTCACTCATCTTTCGTCAGGAATTTTCCAATTGCTGAGGAGATTTTTTCTTTGATTATGGCTTACTCTTCTTAACTAGTCTATAATCATTGATCAACCCTGGTTCTTTTCATACTTTCTCGGGCTAAAATATTAGTTTTTTTTCCTATTTGCAATTTTAGATGATGATGTTTACTGAGCCCACTCAATATTTTATCGGCCAATAAGTACAATATGCGTCATGCTGAAACCAGTATCCCTCTGGGAACTGGCGCTTTCAAATTGGAGTTAAGAACTTGAAGAGGGGCAAGCTAATGGAGGATTGGTTTCATGTGGACTAGCTGAAGCTTGTCTTCGGCAGGTGGACTTGGTTGCAGAGTTTTGATGCATACGATTACAAGCAGAGCAATTAGGACTAGATCGTCTTATGAGGGTGGTTGTTAAAGGTAGCAATCATAGTGAAGCAGGGGTCCATCTCTTCATATTACTGCTACGAGAAACATTAAGGTCTTGGACAGTACGGTTTTAAAACAATAGACAGCTATATCTTTATTTTCAGTTTCACTCATCTGCTTTTTCACTAGCACCTTGCACAAAATAGGCATAAATGCTTGCATGCGGTTTTGGAGCTGAAACATGGCGTTTTCTTCACGGTTAATGTTGAAAATTATTTACACAAATTTTCATAAATATGATGATATATTCTTTTTAAATTTTGAAAGGGACAATAAAAGAGGCTTGGTACTAATTTGTCGCTTAACATCTCCCTGCAAGCGAAAATTATGTACGAGATTCTTTTTATTCGCTGCTAAATTTTATGATGGTTATCATAACAACCGAAAGAATTATCGTAGTATTTTGATAGTCTATTGTACAATTACTATCAGACTGATACTTATTTGGTTTTATAATGCTTCAGACACTCCTTTTTCTATGCTGACTAACCATATAAAATTTTCAATCTATTAATGCATACTCTTCTTACTCAGTAAGCAGTATAATTATTTCCAATATGAGCTCTTTCTTTTCCATTTTGAAACCAAATAATTATTGTTTCCTATTTGCAATTTCAGATGGTCATATTTTACTTCGTCAACTCATTTTTATCAATGAAACCAATACATCTACCCAGAGCTTTCTACTCGAATGAGGACTTGTACAGGTAAAAGGCTTCCAATACAGAATTCTTTGCAATTTTTCCTATGATTTTTACCTTTTTCTTTTAATTGTTTTTTGCCAAATCCTCCTTCTATTTTCCTTGTTAAGAGCGTGATCATTGATTAGGATGCATTAAAGTCTCGCTTATTCGTATCAACTTATGAACTACTTAGGTAGTTCTCATCAGGCGGCGGAGATCTGAAGCGTGAATAACTAGTTGCGTACTTAGCTAGTCTTCATCAGATAGCAGAATTATGAAGCAAGAATCACTAGTTGGTGGATGTCAGCTTAATGGCTTGCTTCTAGTCTACCATACTCAATTTCCTCTCGCGATGGTAAAATATTTACATATTAGCTCAGTCATTTTCATTGCCAAGGTTTTCTTGACATTTATTTTTGGTAATATACAATGCCTAAATTATTAATGTGCGTACCAAATTAATGTTGTTTATCGTGACACCAGAAAAACTAGCACTTTCTCAGGCCGTAAAGTGTTCTCTATATCGAAGGACTAATTGAAAAAACAACATTATTTCGCTGCGGATCAACATCAAGGAGACAATTCATGGTCTTTTTAAAATGGATCAGGTGGATATTTTGCACCTATAGTGAAAAATAATGTGGAGAGAATGAAATAGGAACGTCAAGAAATCAAGAAGATTGTTTCTTTTCAAACAAGGAGTCGTTTATTTGGATGAAATCAGTAAAAATATATGTGCGCTAGCAGACTTTTATTGAAGTATATATATATGGCTGAACCTTTTCCACCCCCACCTTGGAGGAAGATCAAGAGATTCTCGATATTTGAATTTGGGAAAATTATAAGTTTTGTAGCATGTAGATTTGAGTTTTCTTGGTTATGTTACGTTTGAAGTGACAAGCAATTATACCGAGTCAAATGTATGCCTTTTCGGATGGTATAGACTGTCTTAGTATTGATGTAATTATATATTTAAATTGGTAGAGTTATTGTCTGTCTTCAGAAATTCTGAATCACTTATGAATCACTTGATACGGAGTTGCGATCATATATTAGCCGTAAGTTGTAATATAGATATCACGGTCACCTTTAATTTAGAACTTAAAATTAAGGCAGGACATGATATATCATCTTCTGATTAACTTTCGTACTATATTTATCCTACATACATTAAATCTCTTTAGGCTCAAAATTGCCAGATTCTCCCCTGATTTAACCTCTAATAAGTTGGAAAATAAAAAAGAACGGGAACAGAGGACTTGATATGATTTTTACACCCCCAACATTGGATAGCGTTTTACTCGTGATACTGCTGGAGGTATGACACATATTGGTCTAAGCTGTTGGTTCACTAAGCGGTTTTACGGTGAGCTTTGTTAGCTGCATTATAATCTCATTATCAACACACGTGTGTATATATATATATATATATATATATATATATATATATATATTGGTGCGTTTCTTACCAGTTGTCCACGTGTCTCTGAACTGCTGACGTCGTATCTACCAACTGTCAACGTATTATTGCTATCTCAGAGTGCTTATGACTTCAGGTCGGGTCGGAGAGGCAGGAGTGGCAACCTGCAAAGACTCTCTGATACTTAAGTCAGTTATTTATCCTTGAGGTTGAGTAGCAAATATTAAGTTTTTTTTTCTGTATATGTCTATCTCAATCTCTTTCCTTTGAGGGAGAAGCAAGGCTCGTATATATAATCTTGGAACTGTAAGTTTTTCTGGCTATCAATCCTACAATCGAGTACTTTTTCTCATTATGACTTACTCCAGAGATCACGGGTTGTGATTACTGTGATTTCTCTTGCATCGTCGTGGCCTGGCTTTCGCCATCCCCTACGACTCGAGTCTGTCGGGGGCGAGACTTTGACAAACTGCCGTTCTGTCAGGACGATTTGCTCAATGTGTGCACCTACCTAGGATCATATTAAATGCCCTGTTTAGGTCTGGAGCAGTGCATTGCCTCCCATGGTCTTCTGGCGAAAGACTCTCGAGGCTTCTGACCCCCAACTGTTGAGGCAAGAACTGTATTGAGCCGAACCGTCCAGGTTCTGGAATCGATTTAGCCTTATCCTCAGATAGTCTATGGGCCCATGCGGTATCACATGTGACTCACGTGGCTTTTGAATGGTTACTCTGGACAAACGTCGGATGGTATGCCCCCCTTGTGGCCTGTTCTACCACTCAATCATCCACGTGGTACGTGATTTAGGAACGAGCCCCACAACTGCCCTCATTTCTCTATTTGTTAGATTCGTATCCATCAAATGGGGAAATCGTGTCTTCAGTCCTCTAATTTGAGGGGTACGCATGATCTCTTACCATCATTTCTCCTCAATTACCGATGCTGGTGCATGCAATCCTGCGTCATGACTTTTTCAGATTTTTGAAATTCTAGTGCTTCAGTCTTCCTCATACCGTTCCCCTCCAAGGGAGACTATTCGGCTCCCCCTCTATAAAAATCGCATTTACGCTCATTTCTTACTTTACCAAAATCTCCAAGTATTCTAGCTTTCTAAAATCTTAGGGTTTCCAACTTTTCTCTTTGCTAGAACCTTTCGCTCCTTTTGACCGTATCTAGAATGATGGCCTCGAACCAGAATCAGAAACTCTACCCCATCGTGGATTCAGAGTTGGACTCGCTGAGGAGGTAGCTCTGCTTCCCTGGCGGAGTTACCTTATAAAGGGTCGAGGGTCCAGCAGATTGGTACCTTCACCTTTCTGCCCCCGAAGGCTCTATCGTCTTGCGGATGAGGCACCTGGAATGGCTGCGGTTTCCTCTCCTGATCCACCAGTTCTTCGCTTTAACGGGGATTCACCTGATGCAGCTAAATGCTAACAGGGTCATGATCTTGATGGGGCTCTCTGCTCTGTCAGTCCTCTTCAACACGCATATCGACCTGGAGGTGGTCTTTTATGCCTACAAGCTCACCCTCATCCCTAAAAAGAGCTCTTATCCCACTTTCTACCTCCAGCCGCTCCCGGGACGCCACATTCTCTAGGGCTTGCCAAGGTCGGACAAGCAATGGGACTCCCACTCTGGGCTGTATGCCGTCGGAGGAGCATGGTGCTCTCCTTGGGTGAATAGAGAGCGTTTCCAAATTCCTTCGGTTTTTCTGCAAAGTAAGTACTAAGTCATGATTTTTGGGTCTGTGTACACTTTGTCCGTTTTTACTCATGATATTTTGCCTTGCGCAACTTCTGCGGAGGAGAGCAAGCTTGAGCCACAACTGTCGGCAGGGCGGCTCAAGGAGCTGGAGGGGTTCGTCATCTTCGGGGCCTCTGGGGATTGCCGACACATCCAAGCCGTCCTGAATCCCCAAGTGATGAACATGATGTCAAGGATGGTCTCATATCTCCTCTTCCCGCTAGACACGTGGGTCATCACCAAATACCTGCGGAGCCAACTTGACGCCTCAGCTCTGAACTAGTTCCGCTGAGATGAGCAGAGTCGTATCGCCATGGTGGATCGTCAGATCATAGTCTCGAGCCAGTTGGTGGGTCCCAATGACCTGGTGGCGTCGACCAGTCATGAGCTTGAAGAGGCTGTGAAGCTTGTGGCCGAGGAGTGCGTCAAGCTTCGTAGAAAGGAAGCCACTGCCCCCCAAAAGGGTTAAGAGTGAGTTCATTGTCGCACTCTAGGGCTCCGTCGATCAGGTCAAGGCTGTGTTCTAATACGTCGCCTGCTCTTTACAGGTTCGGATGCAGGTCCTTCGGTAGACCCTTCCCCAATCAAGGGGAGTACCGTTATGCACAAAGGTTGCTCCAAGGTCCCCGTTGGTCGGCGTTTAGTGGTGTCCCCGGAGGACGAAGTGAGGGGGTAGGGAGTTGTCACCCTAAGAATAGGCTCGGATGACAACTAGGAGGGCCTGTTTGTGCCTGGCGGTGAAACACATGTGGTCCCCTCTCCTAAGACAAGCGGACCCCCGACTCGGGAGATGCCAGCCATAAAGGTCGTATATAGCAGAGGGGTGCTTTTGAGCCTGCTTGGGGAGCCTGCTACTCTGCCTTCTTCTGCCCCCAACTCCGGTTCGAAGATGGGCGCATGGTCCGGCACTGGCTACTCCTGAGGAGAGATTGTCAAGCTCAGTGAAAAGACTCCGAGGTTGAAGTCTCGGCTGTCCTCCCCTCCCCCAGTCCTAATCAAGCAAGGTCGCAAAGCCGACTCCTCCAAGGGGAAGGAAAGCCCGGCAGGGAAGAGGGGCAGAACTACCCCCTCTTCTGACAGCAACGATGATGGGGCTACGCTGACCCTCATGAGGAGGAGAAAGTCTACGCGCGGCGGCCTGTCAAGGGGCTTTGGTCAAGACAAGTCCGAAAAATCACATCCAGGTGGGGCTCCAAGGGGGGTGGCAGCCGAAGCTGCTGATGTAGCAGCAGTTTTCATGGCTTCTTCTGCTGAGGATGCACCGTCCCTTGCTGTCACAGAAGGCGTGCTTGGTGACGCCCTGCTTTCTACGGTCCCCACCTTTGCCACTTTAGGAGCGTCTAAAGAAGCTACTGGAGTGCATCTGGTGGAGGAAGAAAGTGTCCTCGCGATTGACGGGGTGGAGTCACGTTCCTTAAATGTAGAGAATGCCCAAGGAGAAGGTCTAGCTGTGGAGTTCGAGCTGGAGGTGCTCTCCCTGGAGAACGTTGAGCTCGTCACTGGCCACAGCATGGCACAGGTTTGGCTCATCTGGTCGCCACCTCCATGTTTTTTGACATCTTTATTGAACACTGACCTCCCTTTCTTGTATCCTGCAGCTAGCTGCCGTTCAGTCCTACTATTCTTCTCGTGTCAGGGAGCTAACTGGAGAGCTGAATGCCTGTGCTATGACGGCCGAGCGGAGCGAGGTCGCCTTTGCCACATTGAGGGCAGACTTCGACCTGTATTGGAGCCTGGACGAAGCTAGGGTCAGCAGCATGGTGGCTCACGCTTTGAGCGTCGAGCGGGCTAGGCGTGAAGAACTAGTCGCCAAGTTGGCCGAGGCAGAAGCCACCAGGCTGGCCCAAACCGAGCTCAGGGTCAAAGAGCAGGAGCTGCAGAACGTAGGGGCAGAGAAGGGGTTGGCTTTCATCGCTTGCGACAGAGCTGTCGACAATGCTAAATATGCGAGAAAAGCTGAGGTGAAAGCCAAGCTAGAGGCCTATTCCCTGCAACGCAGGCTCGACCGGTCTAACGAGGTAAACCGATATCTTTACTTGGATCACAAAAAACTGATGAGAGCTCATGCAGAGTTGTCTCGCAAGCACGGCAAAGACCTCGCCGATATTAACATTTTTTTGATCGACTTGTCGCAGTGGCAAGCAGAGCTGAGGCTAGCAGTGCTGAGGGATAGGCTGGCAAACGCGAAGAAGCTAAAGATGAGGTACCAGAGATAGATGGGTGTCCTTTCTGCAGAGAGCTACAAGTCTAGCTGAGAGAATAGGGAATTCGAGGGCCACACAGAGGTGGTAATACCAGACCAGTTCGATGAGCAGAAGGGCATCGAGAGGGACCATTATTCCGTCAGGCACTATATGCAGCAGTTAGGGGATGAGATCAACATTGTGTACCCCGCTGATATGTTGAAGATGCTCGACGAAGAAAAAGACGGGTCCTCTAAATCTGCCTCTGTTGCCAGGGAGAATGTCCCCACTTCTGGTCTGCAAAGCAAGCTGCGGAGGTTCATGGCGGTCAGCCTGGTCTTAGCACCTTAACTGGCAGAGGGTCAGGCACAGTCATTTTTGTCTAGCGATGATTCTGACCCTGGTACACCGCCCTTTACCGAAGCTGGTCCAAGCGCCGAAGCTGGTAGCGCTCCCCTCGTCGGAGGTAACTAGAGCCTCTCGCTCTTGGTGTATTTGTAAAGTACTAACTGTGTTATGTAAAGATGACCCTCATTGTAAACACTTATTTGAATAATAGAAACATTGCATTTTTCTCACGTTTATTCCCTTATTTTTTATTTTTTTGCCCGCATTCATAGTCAGGGTCGGACCTCATATACGATGTCATTCCTTTGTCAACAGTGCGGCTGACCTCTGGGTTTGGCTCATTCGTATATGATTTGGAGTTTTTAGTGAATTCTCCCTATGCTATGATTGACAAGATTAGCTCTAGAGATCGGGATGTGAGTTCCAGCTCGTCCGGCTTTGAGGATGTATAATTTTTGTTATGACTTGTCTTGGCAGAATTTGACCCGCATGTGTGGCTGGACTTCTCCGACCCTAAATGGGAACGTGCCAGGAACCAGCTCCAGGGGTCAGTCGACCACTGCTTGGACCAGTCGCTATAGAGGAAGAGGCCCGGGCTCGGTTTTTACTGGGAGCTAATAGGGTATTACCACTCCGATGTGTCTCTGCGAGTCCGTCCAAGACCTACTTCTTACAAATAGAGCCTCCGGGTCCGCATCCCTGTCAACTATGCATTTTGTATTTTAGGCAATAATAAATAGAATTTGGTTTTAATTTTTATCTTCGTGCTTGGTCTTGTCTTGGCCTACTTCTAACGGGTAGGCCCTGGCTTCGTTCACTCTAGTCCATGCATAGCTAAGGCACTCTCTGGAGATGGTCTGCTTCCAATGAGTAGACCCTAGCCCCGCTTTCCTTGGCTCATGCGTAACTAAGGTGCTCCCTAGGGAGGGTCTACTTCCAATGGGTAGACCTTGGCTCCGCTTTCCTTTGGCTTATGCGTAGCTAAGGTGCTCCCTGAGGAGGGCCTACTTTCAACGGGTAGACTCTGTCCCTGTTTGCCTTTGGCTCACGCGTAGCTAAGGTGTTCCCTGGGGAGGGTCTACTTCCAACAGGTAGACCCTGGCCCCGTTTTCCTTTGGCTTACGCGTAGCTAAGGTGCTCCCTGGGGAGGGTCTACTTCCAACGGGCAGACCTTGGCCCCGTTCGCCTTTGGCTCATACGCAGCTAAGGTGCTCTCTGGGGAGGGTCTGCTTCTAACGTGTAGACCCTGGCCTTGCTTGCCTTTGGCTCATGCATAGCTAAGGTGCTCTCTGGGGAGGGTCTGCTCTTAATTCTTTTCCTGTCCTGCGGGTACTCCTTGAGGGCTGGCGGTAAGTTTTCATCGCGCAGCCTATTGCCCTTCGTACATCCTCCCATGACGTCGGTGAGGGACGTGATCCCCATAGTACGATTCTTGATAAGGCTGGCTGGCAAGTTTTGGTTGCGCAGCTCATTCCTCTTCATAAGTTTTCTCAGGCCATCGGCGAGCATTTTGTTGCACGATGTAATTCCCATAGTACGATTGTTTTTGAGGTTTGCTGGCAAGTTTTTCGTTGCGTAGCTCATTCCTCTTCGTACGTCTTCTCGGGCCATCGGCAAGCGTTTATTGCACAATATGATTCCCATAGTACGATTATTTTTGAGATTTACTGGCAAGAACTCATTCCTCTTCGTACATTTTCTTGGGCCATCGGTAAGCATTTTGTTGTACGATGTGATTCCCATAGTATGATTGTTTTCGAGGTCTACTGGCAAGTTTTTGGTTGCACAGCTCATTCCTCTTCGTACGTCTTCTCGAGCCATCGGCAAGCATTTTATTGCATGATGCGATTCCCATAGTACGATCGTTTCTGAGGTCTGCTGGCAAGTTTTTGGTTGCACAGCTCATTCCTTTTCGTACGTTTTCTCGGGCCATCGGCAAGCGTTTTATTGCACGATGTGATTC
>JXTB01000181.1:224032-304500 GCA_002914805.1 Parasponia andersonii | reverse complement strand
ATTATTTTTGAGGTCTGCTGGCAAGTTTTTTGTTGCGCAGCTCATTCCTCTTCGTACGTTTTCTCGGGCTATCGGCAAGCGTTTTATTGCACGATGTGATTCCTATAATACGATTATTTTTTAGGTTTGCTGATAAGTTTTTGGTTACGCAGCTCATTCCTCTTTGTACGTTTTCTCGGGCTATCGGCAAGTATTTTATTACACGATGTGATTCCCAAAGTATGATTTTATTTGCGAGAGTAGTTCGTGGGGTCTGACACTAGGACAGACCCTTTTTCATAGCAATCCAAAGCATAAGTCCGTGTAGTAGAAACTCTGACCTGTTTTGGAATTAAACTGTTCAATAATACAAGCATTTTCATGTATCTCACAACTTTTACATGCATCTCATATGTAGTACTTTTTCAAGTGCTAGGCATTCCATGTGTTTGGTAGGCTCTTCCCGGTCTTGAGTTCTTTCAGGACATATGCACCATTGTCAAGCGCCTTGATCACCTCATAGGGCCCGACCCAGTTAGAGTCTAGCTTCGAGAAATTTCCTGTTCTGACCTTCAAGACCCAATCCCCGGCATTAAATCGATGAGTACTAACCTTCTTTACATAGTAGGACTTGGCCTACTGGTGGTACAAGGCCAGATGGACCAGGGCCATGTCCCTTGTTTCTTCCAGGAGGTCTGTGTTGTGGCTTAGTTGCTACTCGTTCAGTGAGGCGTCTCTTACCACTTCGGAGAAAGGGTCGGGAGGCCAATCTTTGTCGGGATCACAGCCTCTGACCCGTAGAACATGGCGAATGGTGTTCTTCCTGTTGATTTCTGCTCCATGGTTCGATGAGCCCACACAATGGCCAGTAGCTCTTCTAACCACCTACCTTTAGCCTTCTGCAAGTTCTTTTTGATATTGCTGAATATGGCCTTATTCGTTGGCTCTGCCTGGCTGTTCACCTGAGGGTAGTTTACAGATGAGAAGCTGAGTTTTATATCATACAACTCACAGAGCTCCTAAAGCCTAGCGTTCCGGAACTGCATGCCATGATCAGCATGTATCTCTTTCGGTATTCTGTATCGGCAGATTATATTTTTCCAAATGAAGTTAATTGTGTCTACCTTATTAACGGTCGTGTAGGCTTTAGCCTTTACCCATTTGGTAAAATAATCGATGGCCAGCAAGACGTACCTTCTTTCCCTTGGACTTCTGGGGAGCTCTCCAACGAAGTCCAGGCCCCATTTAGCGAACGGCCAAGGAGTTATGATCGAATGGAGTTCCTCCGCGGGTTGGCACTTCATGGGGGTGAACCTCTGGTACTTGTCACATTTCTTGACAAATTGGGCCATCTCGGTCATCATGTATAGCTAGAAGTATCCAGTCGTCAAGGTCTTGTGGGTGAGGCTATATCCACCAGAGTGGTTGTCGCACGCTCCCTCGTGGATTTCCTTCATCAGCTTCTGCGCTTCGACGGGACCTACGCACCTCAACATTGGACCCATCGTTGATCTCCTATACAGTCGTCCCCCTACCATTGAATATCTGACAGCCTTCAGTCTGATCGACCTCACTTCTTGGGGGTCCGCGAGCAGGTTTCCCGACGCCAGGTATTGGGTAATGGGTCTCATCCACCCCTCATCTACAGAGTCAATTGCAAACACGTGGCGTGCGGGGGTCTCCAAAGGGTCTCTCGTGTTTTTGCCCTTTTGCAGAATCTTCGTGTGTCTAGTCATCCCCCCGATTGATGCGCTTTTAGCTAGCTCATCGGCTTTTTAGTTCATCTCTCTAGATATTTATTCGATATCGAAACTGCTAAAGCGGGCTTTTGCCCCCATTACTCTGGAGAAGTACCTGTGTATTCTCAGCTCTTTTACTTCGAAGTCTCCCCTGACCTGACCCACGATCAGCTGCGAGTCCGTCTTTACTGCGATGCTCCTTACTCTGAAATGCAGAGCCAGCTCAAGGCCTTGTAGCAGTGTCTCGTACTCCGCCTCGTTGTTCATTGCTTGAAAACTGAGCCTAAAAGATTTCTCTACCCTGAGTCATGTTCGGGTCTACAGGACTGTTCTGATACCTGACCCCGAGGCGTTCATGGATCCGTTGATGTAGAAGGGTCTATGCTGAAGGGATATGAGGCAGAGGCATCTGAAGCGGGTCGTGCGGCTCGTAGAAGGATTGGATTTCCATTAGGAAGTCTGCCATGACTTGCCCTTTCTTTGCCACTCGAGGTTGATACTCGATGTCGTATATCCTCAGTTCGATGGCCTACTTGATTATTCGTCCCAATAGGTCCGGTTTAGCCAAGATTTGTCGGATAGGGAAATCTGTATACACTGTAACCGAGTGTGCCTCAAAGTATTGCCTGAGCCTTTTCTTAGCATTGACCAAAGCCAAGACTAGTTTCTCTACCATATTATATCGCGTCTCAGCGTTCAGGAGCATGCGGCTTGTGTAAAACACCAGCTTCTGCTTGTTGTCTTCCTCGATGAACAATATGACATTGATCGCTACTTCAGATACTACCAAATAAGTGTATAGGCGCTGCCCCTCTGCCAGGGAAACTAGAATAGGCGGATGACTTAAGTACAGCTTGAGCTCTGTCAGTGCCTTATCCTATTCTTTCCCTCAGATGATAGTGGAGCTTCTCTTTATGCACTGGAAGAAAGGCTTACATCGGTCAGACATCTTGGAGACAAACCGGCTAAGTGCGGCTATCTTCCTGGTTAGGCGCTAGACCTCTCGAATGGTTGAGAGTCTTTGTGCATCTGCGATTGAGGACAACTGGGTCGGGTTGGCCTCAATGCCCCTTCTGCTCATAATGTGCCCCAAGAACTGACCAAAGGACACCTCGAATGCACATTTCTTGGGGTTCAGACGCATCCAGTATTGCCTCAGAATTTGGAAACATTCGTCTAAATGTCCCAGATGGTTTGAAGCTTCTCTGCTCTTCACGATCATGTTGTTGATGTAGACTTTCATAGTCTTCCCTAGTAGCTCGGCGAACATTTTGTTCATGAGTCTCTGGTAGGTTGCCCCCGCGTTCTTGTTGGACCTCTTTGTCAAAGTCTTCCCTTCGCCCGCTCCTGGCTTCGCTTGCCAATAGCCCTTCATGGCGGGCATTATCTTTGCACACTTCTGCGACTTCGTCTTTTAAACCCAGGTGGACTCGTGTGCCATCTTCGCCTTTCGGTTTACTTCTGCCAAGGTGGCAAGCATTTGGTCCAGCTTCTAATCCAGATCTGGTCGTACTTCCCGGGAGCTCCTTTCGACATCGGGACATATGCTCTTGGTTGTTATTCTTGAGGGTACCATCCGATATTGTATGGCCTTTTGTTCGGGGAGAGCGCGATTGTGAGAATCCTATTCTTCCTCTCGCGTCCAATGGTTTCTCACAGATGGTGCCAAACTGTTGGTGCGATTCTTACCAGTTGTCCACGTGTCTCTGAACTGCTGACGTCGTATCTATCAACTATCCATGTATCCTTGCTATCCTAGAGTACTTTTGACTTCAGATCGGGTCAGAGAAGCGGGGGTGGCCACCTGCAAAAACTCTCCGATGCTTAAGTCAGTTATTTATCCCTGAGACTGAGTAGCAAAGATTAAGTTTTTTTTTCTTTATATGTCTATCTCAATCTCTTCCCTTTGAGGAGAAAGCAAGGCTCGTATATACAATCCTAGAACTGGGAGCATTTTTGGCTCTCAATCCCAAGATCGAGTACCTTTTCTCATTATGACTTACTCTAGAGATCACGAGCCATGATTACCGGATTTCTCTTGCATCATCGTGATCTGCTTTTCACTGTCCCCTATGACTCGAGCCTGTCAGGGGCGAGACTTTGACAAACTGTCGTTCTGTCAAGATGGTTTGCTCAATGTGAGCACCTACCCAGGATCGTATTAAATGCCTTGTCTGGGTCTGGAGCAGTGCGTTGCCTCCTATGGTCTTCTAGCGGAAGCTGACCCCCAACTATTGAGGCAAGAACTAGATTGGGCCAAATGGTGCAGGGTTTGGGATGGATTCGGCCTTGGCCTCAGACAGCCCATAGGCCAATGCGGTATCACGTGCGACTCGCGTGGCTTTTGAATGATTACTTTGGACACGCGTCAGATGACGTACCCCCCTTGTAACCTGTTCTGCCACTTAATCGTCCACGTAGTACGTGATCTAGGAACGGACTCCACAATATATATATATATATATAATATTTCAGTCACAAGCAAACTATCATTATTCATCTACTGTAATTAACTTTCTAATATATGTACGTGAATTTTACAATTTCACGACACTTGTTTCTTTCATACTTGATTTTCTAATCTTTCTGATCTAATTAACTTTCTAATGCATACGTTAAGTATGTTAAGTATTTTACAGTTCAATGATAAACCTCAAGTTCGACCTATCAAAGATATCCAAATCAAAGTCCATTTACAATTTTAGAATTTTCATTTATACATAAGGCTCTTCATCGACTTACACATATATCAATTTCTTAATTATAATAAAAACACCATCATACATCCACGTGTAAGTATTGTTAGACATGCATGGTTGTATATTAAAGAATGTGGAAAGAATAACAAGAAGGTACAAACTTAAAAGAATAAATAAGATTGCAAGAGGCCCAGGCAACTTTACTAGCCAATAGAACATCTAACCAGATCACACAAACACCAAGGGAGGAAAGAAGGGTTTAGAAAGCTCAATAGGAATTCGATTATTGTTTTGGAAAATTGCTATGTTTTGAAACCTGCACGATTAGTCTTTCTCAAAAATGATTTATAAATCCGAAGTGTTCATATATATCATGCCCCTCATCCGAAAACGTGCGCCGCATACCCATAAGGCAAAGTCCTATAGATACATAAGATATCTTTCTATAATTCAATATAATTAAGGAAAGTTAGTCCCAATAAATACCAATGAATAATATAAAATCCAACAACTTTTATAAAGTTTTTAAATATTCAAAATAAATACTATACAATAGAAATTATAAACCAATATTCAAGATGATCAACCTTTCGAGTTTTACATTTTCTTAATCAAGTTGAAGAAATTCTTCTCTTTGAATCATGCACTCCAATTGTACTAAGTAAGTTCCCTTTGTGAGCCCGTTAACTGACAATCTTTAAAACTTAGGAGGAAAAAATAAAAGGGTGAACTCAACAACTCAATAAGAAACCAATAATCTTTACTAGCTGGATCAAGCAAATGTAGTAACTTTTACTAACTAGATCAAGCAAATATAAACCAAAATCATTAACAAATTCTTTTCAGAACAAATTTGGTTTTAGAAATCAATACTATTAAAAATATTCAAATCCAGTTGTTTAGTGAACATTTTGACAAAAAGAAGTAATAAGTTTCCAAGTCTATCTCTTTTAATCCATTTTAGTCAATAATAATTTTAATTACATTTCTCCCCAATTTTTGGTTACTATGGTCGCACTTAACCCCTATAACTAGGTTCGAATCTGCCACAAATAATCCTTGTAGTCGGGTTCGAATCTACTATATTTAACTATACAGGTAGGTCAATACTATCCATATATAACTCATATAGATTAGGTCTAAGTACATCATCACTGAAGATAGTTTCAAAATATTTATTTACAATAATAAATCATAAATAATTTTACTTTCATCTCATTATAATATTGTAACCATTCCAAAATATTCTATTTATAACCATATTCAATAGTAATTAATATAGTTGATTCATAATTCAGTATAAAACATAGAATCATATTATTTTCACGAAAATTACGTTATTTCAATAAATCAGATTTCTTTAAATAAATAGTCTTATTACCAAAATATTTGTTTGCTTGAAATCATATTTAAAAAAAAAATCTCGTAAATATGATTCTATTAGAAATAATAAAACAACAAAATATTCAGTTTTTAAACAAGAAAAACTGTTGGAAAATATCAAAGATAATTACCTTATTCGCACCTATTACTACAAAACCACATATAAGTATCAAATCACTGAAATCACACTTTAATTATACTAAAAAGATAATAACTACTTCTTGTCCATGATATCTTATGAAATGAAGTCTATAATTTCTCCGTATAATTTCAATTTCTATGGTTTACAATAATTCTAATATATCTTTAAAAATCACCAAACTTAGGAGACTAATTCTATAAGTAATAAGTATTCTAATAATATCAGTAATATAGTTATAGAGTCCATAAGTGAGCTCTATAAAGTCTCAAAAACCACTGCCACAATTTGCTAAACGTATACAATGTTTCAGATTTTTTTTTCTGATTCATAATACCTATTTCAAATGGCTATAAATATCTGGTTATAAGTCCGATTTTGACGAATTATATACCGTTAGAAAGCTTATCTAATAAGCTTTCTAATCATACTAAATATGGTACAATCAGACAATTTAAAGATACTAAAAAGTGGGTCGTAACCCTCTGTTGCATTTTTAATCCTACCTAAATTTAAATATTTGTAACTTTTAATTTACACAATTAAATCATGTAATTTCGATCTTGTTTAAATTCTAAAATCAAGAGACTTCATCTTTATGTATTTAATCCCTAGAACTTTATACAATCTTAATGGAAAAACTAAAAATCTAACTTTAGACATGCAAATCAAATCCCAAAAATTTAGATAATGTATATAATTAACCTTAATAAATTAGAGATATTTACCTTATGGGTGAGTTTCAATAATTCCTAAGGAATAATATTATCATCATCGTTATCTTCTTCTTCTCAATAGTGGAGAGTTGTTTTTATCTTTCTCTTTTTTTTTTTTTTTTCCCCTACTGCATGTACGTTTAGAAACTAATAGTAAAATTAAACTCTTAGGGCTTCTTAAAAAGACCAAATATTAATTTACTAAATTAACCTTAAATATTCTATTTAAATAAGGGTTCTTTAGTCTTTTTTTTATTCATTTATTATTTGTATTACATAAATAATTTTTTTTAAATACGGATTGTCATAACATATGTATTTGAAACCATTTATCATTCACATATGTATTTGAAGTCATATAAAATTCACATGCATAAAAATATGGTCGGAAGCCTATATCATTTTATATATAATAAATACAGCAAATTAAAGTAACAACTCATCCTCTCGACTCTGTAGTTCTTTTATCAAACTATTCAGAATCTAGATACTAACATAATGAGACATATTAGTTAATACCCTGCGCATATTTTTAAAACTATCGTGATGCAAATTAACTTGATCTCAAGATGATTCTATATAGCATGCATAATACATAATACATTTTAAACCAACTACAGCACAAGTGATATAAACCAAATCATACTTTAAATTCTATTTGAAAAAAACTCTAGAGTTTACGTAAATTTCAAAAACAAGTTTAGAACCTGCAAATAAAACATTTCCATAATTACAGAGCAGTTCGCGCAGTATATCAATATATCCGAATAATTAATAAAGCATCCCAATAAATTTTTAAATAATTTTAATCACAAAGTCTGCTATTCTATAATTTCTATTAATATGCTATTCAAATGAAAAAAAAAAGAAAGAAAGAAAGAAAGAAAGAAATAAAAGACATTTATACACATAACATTAAATAATTCTGCTTCTTACCTTTTTTTTTTTTGTTGCTGTGATGTTTGTTGAGAAAGCTCAACTAGCCTTTAATTAAATCGTTAATTTAATTTGATCTTCTTTCATCGTAGTCACTCCATTATTTGAGAAGCTAAGGTGGGGTACTCAATCGGACCAAAAAGTCTAAAAGTTTGATTCATTAATTTATTTATCAAAATAATAATAATAATAATAATAATAAAGTTTGATTCCACCCTCTTTCTTTTTTTTTTATTTTTTATTTTTGGAAATATGTCATCCTTAAGTACTTAATTATCTCTTGTGGCCGACAATGTGATCGATTAGATGCCGATGACTTAGTAATTTTAAAACAGCTTTAATTTAGATAAGCATGCAATGAGGTTGAAGGCTCCAACGGGTGATCGGTTAAAATATTAGATAAGCATGCAACGTCAATAATTAATTGCTATACGTTACTTTGTAGTCTAATCAACTTTAATTATTTGGATAATACCGTATATCTTAATTTTTTTAATAAAATATTTAATATATAAATTATTATTAATTGGTGTGCTAAAATTTAAGAAGCGAGATAGGCAGCAGATCATTGATAATAAAAATGCGGTAGAAAATACGTTACCTAAGTCATTATATTTAATAAATATAACTGCATAAACAAAGAGCAAGAGAATAGCAGAGTCACAGATCTATGATCAGTTATCACCACTATCCAAAGTCACTTACGTCTCTCTAGACACCAAACAGTTCGAAATTTCCAATAGGCTATGGCTGAAGCTCTGGTTTCCGCAGTCCTCGAGCAACTAACTTCCTAAGGTAGGCAACAGATAGAGCAAGAATGGAGCCTGGTCAGTGGAATTGAAGGGAAAGTTGAAAGCCTTACCAGCAATCTTGAAGACATTCGAGCGGTGCTTGTGGACGCAGAGAAAAGGTAGATCAAGGATGAGAGTGTGAAGCGCTGGTTAGAGAAGCTCAAAGCAGTGTCGTATGAGATAGACAGTGTGCTGGATGAGTGGAACACCGCCATTAGTGTCCGCTCCAATCTCGAGCTTTCCAGCAAGGTATGCTTGTTTACACACCCTTGTTTTCATCGCAATCAAGTTCAGAGACTGGGTCTGCGCCGGAGAGTAGCATGCAAGATAGAAGAACTGAATGAAAAGCTTGATAAAATTTCTAGTGAGAAGGAAAGATAGAGGTTTACAAGCCAGAATTTTAGAAGACACGCATATTCCACTGAATATGAACGCCCAAATAGTACATCGTTTGTTGATGAGTCTGAAGTGTATGGTCGTGACACAGAGAAGAGAATTTTAGTTAGCAAGTCGTTGAACGAGGGAAACCAGTTATCCACTAGGAGGGGGCATGATATAATTCCCATTGTAGGAATGGGGTGAATTGGTAAAACCACTCTAGCACAACTTGTGTACAACGATGAAAAAGTCGACGATTATTTTGATTTGAAAATTTGGGTGTGTGTATCAGATCCTTTTGACGAGATAACGATTGCGAGAGCGATTGTTGAAGCTCTTAAAGTTGAAAATGCCTATAAATTGGTTGAGTTTCAGGCTTTAGTACATAGTATTCATGAATCAATCAAGAAAAAGAGATTTCTTCTAGTTTTAGATGATGTGTGGGCTGAAAATGATAAGTAAATGGGAGCCACTAGAGAAGTCTCTTAGGAATGGAGCAGTAGGAAGTAAAATATTAGTCACAACGCGAAAGGAGAAAGTTGCTATAATGATGAGAGCAGAATACAGTATGATTTCCCTAGAATATTTGTCAGAGGAGCTTTGTTGGTACATATTTAGTCAACTAGCATTCCTAGATAAGGATAAGTGTGAGCAATTAGAAAAAATTGGTAAGCAAATTGCCCACAAGTCCAAGGGCTTGCCTCTTGTAGCTAAAGCATTAGGAAGCCTTATGCGTTTTAAAAAGTACACGACAAGAGATTGGGAAGAAGTTTTGCATAGTGAACTATGGGAATTAGGAGATGAAGTTGAAAATAAAGTTTTTGTACCATTCTTACTGAGCTATTATGATTTGCCTCCTTTAGAAAAGCGTTGTTTCTTGTATTGTTCATATTTCCCAAAAGATTATACAATTGATAGAGATGAACTGGTACAATTATGGATGTCACAAGGTTATTTAAGGAGCACTAAAGATGATGAGAGAAAAGGTTTAGACTGCTTTGAGAATTTAGCTAAGCGTTCATTTTTTCAAGATTTCGAAAAGGATATAGACGGAAATATAATAAGATGCAAGATACATGATATAGTGCTTGATTTTGTCTTGTTCCTCACAAAGAATGAGTATTTGAACTCACTCATAAAAACAAAGGAAGATGAAATGAAGCTACTACATGGGAAGGCCTTTCATTATACCTTGTTACCTGAGCTTGAGGCACACGAAGTTCCTACATCAATTTACATCAAAAGAAATTTACGCACACTCTCTGCTGAGAACTTGGGCTCCATCAGATGGGATTTGTTGCTAAAGCTAACATGTCTTAGGACTTTGAATTTGAGTCATTGTAGCTTTTCTGAAGTACCAGAAAATATTGACAAATTGATCCTTTTGAGATATCTCGATTTATCACACAATCGACATCTCAAAAAATTGCCTAAAACACTCTGCAATTTGATCAATTTGCAAACTTTAAAATTGGAGGATTGTGCAGTTAAGTTTCCAAAAGAGGTTGAAAAACTCGCTAACTTACGACATTTGTATTTTGGCGAGTTTGGTAGATCTCAGTGTCCAAAAGAATTGGGAAAATTAACTGCCCTCGAGACTCTTGATCTAATCCATGTCTTTCCTAACCACCTTAGAAAATATGAGAAGCTGGTGAAACTTGAAGATTTAAGCAGGCTGAATCACCTTAAAGGACGACTTTGTATATCCCGTATTGGATGGAAAGAATTAGATGTAAATCAAGCTAAGAGAGCTCAACTCAACAGTAAAGAAAGCCTTGTGACTTTGGTATTAGAATTTCATGCCAGTGGTGACCTACACAGTGAAGAATATCTGTTACTACTTGAAGGCTTACAACCACATCCAAACTTAAAACATTTAGAAATTTCCGAGTGCTATGGAGCCAAAGTGTTCCCCAGTTGGATGACTTCATTAACTAATTTGAAAAGGCTTGTGCTGCTTTCATGCTTTTATTGCGAGTCTTTAGGGCCTTTGGGGAAACTCCCCTCCCTTGAGTCACTTAGTATACAAGACATGTGGAGCTTGAAAAGAGTAGGCCAAGAATTTCTGGGAATAGAAGACTCAATTATGAAGACGAAAAATGGCTCCACATTAATATCATTCCCCAAATTAAAACGACTTGAGCTTATTGGATTGACCATATGCGAAGAGTGGGAATCATGTGAAAGTTCAAATAGTTGTTTATTCATAATGCCATGCCTTACTTCCCTGGAAATTAGACGTTGTAGCCGCCTAAAAGCACCACTTCCAGAGTTCCTACAAAGGACACCACTTGAAAACTTAAACATAAAAGATTGTTCAATTCTGGACCAACTTTTCGAAGAAGGAACAGAGCCAGAGGACCTGGTCAAGATTCTAACATCACCAAAAGAATTGTCGCAAGTATAAGTACTCTGGTAATTTCTCTTTTACCTTTGCAAAAAAAAAAAAAAAAAAAAAAATCGGTTATTACTTTTTTAATCTTGTATTGATTTAGTTTAATACTACTGTCAAACCTCTGTTTTTGTCTTTTTTTTTCAATTAAAGTTTATTATTCTGGGGGGTAATCATTCTGATTTGGGGCCAATTTGGAAAATTGTTGAGAAATACAACTTAATTGTTAATCCATTNATCATGACCTCAATATGCTAATCCAACAAGTAGAAACGATAATATTGCATATCCATCACTCCATATCTGTGACATGAAAGCTGACGTAGATCCCAATTGCGACAGTAAATGTGGGCCAGATATCATCTTTAATACTGGGCTGGGGCCCACAGTCCAAGTCAGCTCATCATCTAAAAAAAAAAAAAAAAAGAATCTTCCCATTTAATGAAATTTTAAAAATCCACTATTATTTGATCAAATGTGGCCTCTCCTTCAAAGAACCTAATTTTAATCCCAACAATTCATGTGGGAGATAGAGGTAGAAAGGAGTGCCAACCATGAACTTTTGAACCATTCAACTACTAAGATCAAACATTTCATTCGTCGTTTAACCATGATTGAATAACAGGCCTACAAGTCTTAGGCAACTATGAGACAAAGACGACCATAGCCTCTTGTTGATGTTCTCCGTTACTAAACATACTTATAGTGATTGAATATCTCATTTTTTGTTACCTGTATGTCAAATCTAGGTGAATCTTACCAGAGCTGGCCGTGGCCTATTGTGTGAGACTGTAGAACAGCAATGGACATCAGGCAAAAAGTTTCCAACATGCATGGACGTTGTCCGTATGGATTCTGGGCTCCAGGACTCCACAGTTATGGTGTCTAGTGTGAGGTTGAAGATGACAACTTGAGCTCAATCTAACATGTTCGATGAGGTCGAGTACAATCATGTAAGTATGTTCTTTGTGGTTTTGCACACAGTTTCAACTGCGGTCGAAAATGATCAAATGAATTAAGAAAATACAGGATATTCTAGTGAATTTAGCAAGTTTGCATCACAATTGAGGGCCCATTTGCTTGGAAACAAGACAGAGTGGAGATGTTTTTCCACATTTTAGTTATTACTTGGGTGACTTCTTGTAATTTCCTCTTCTGGTTTTTGTTATTCAAATTGACTGTGTTTTTCTTGCAAAATTTGTTTAGAAACTATTAGCAGAGTTTCCAAAAAAATGTATAAAAAAAATAAAAGTATATAAGTAACTTCATAGAATTATTTTGTTTTCTGATTTTCGGCCCTAGCAAAGGTAGCAAAAATTAGTGTAGAGAAATTTTTTTTAATGCTCTTCTCTCACCTCCGCTTAATTTGCTCCGTGTACAACACCAGGTGCATAATGTTCAACTACTGTCCCAAATATCATTAAAGATAATAGTAAACAATGGTTTTTGTTAAGCTCCATTTTTTTTTTTTTAAAATCAAATTCAACCTATTGGTTCAAAGAAATGAGAATAGATCGTATGGATTGTTGAAATGGATAGGTTACCTCATTTTAAGAGCATGATTATTGGTTAGTCTGTGATATCCATTCCTTATAAGAAGGTTTCTTATTTTTCCTGAGCTTTTGGCTAGTCTTCTAATTTTAAATGACAGAAATAATTCAAGTCACACTGCATCTCTGTTTGAAATTGAAAAGTATACATATATGTATATATAATTCTCAACTCTTTCTGTATATGTCAATCTTGGCCCATGTGTTGTGCCCATGTATATTCGTGCTGCTCTGAACCTCTGCATCTTGCCTTCAAGGCCTTCTTTTTTTGTTTTGCTTCTTGTTTGTTTTCATATAGTTTTACCCTTTTGTTGTACTTCAATTCATTGTTACTCTGGCATTTCCTTTCCTTGCTTCGTAGCTCGTGCTATCTTTATTGAATTTTCATACTCCATTACAAGTTTTATGGTTGTAATAAACTAGTTTTCAAATTTTAGTCCAGCTTTACAAAAATTACTTTTTATTGGGCATACAGGCCATCCAAATGCAGTGTGTTACACGTTGTTGTTCTTCATTGCATAGCTAGTAGATATATTGACTGATGTACTTAATTTCACTTCTTGTATTTAGAGCCACGAAAGTTTTCAGAACATGGGTATGTAGAACACATGCAATATTGCTTTCAATATTGGTCCAGCACCACTTTCAATATTGCTTTCGTCATCTCTAATCAAAGACTCTCCCGGTCAAATTGTTAAAAGTGAATTTTGTGGTAGATTTCACAACTATTATGCATGCATGCGGGCGGATGATGTCCCACCTTGTTTAGAAAGGGGACTGGTCCCTTCTAAAACCCTGGCCGTTGAGGATTAAAATGATTTTATCAAATGGTTGGGGTTAAAAGTTTAATATTCGTAGATTTTTGTTAACGGACACAAAGTGCCTACGTAGGCTATAGGGGTATTAGACTTGGAAACTGGTTCATTCCCAAGTTCAGTTCTTCACTTCTTCTCTAAACATTGGGTTCTCAGTAGGAACAAAAAAAGAAAAAGAAAAAGCCAAGCCTTTTGGTTATCATTTTTCTTTCCTGTTTCCCATTTCCTCTCTCGTTGAACTGGTTAGGAACGAAGAGGCAAGAACAAAATTTTGCTGCTCTGGTATATTGTGGGTAGTTCTTCGAGATGAAAGAGGAGAGTGGTGAAGGAGTTGGAGGCTGAACTAGGTCCTCTGCTTCGCAGGGCTTTGAACTCAGGCAAGTTAACAATTTAAGGCTACTTGTAAATAAATTGGATTTAAGAAAGTAGGATTTGTTTTTTTTAACCTATTGTAAGTATCTTGTTTTGAGTGTAGTTTCTATTTGGCTTGTGTACACCGTTTCCCTAAATTATGGAAGGAAACCTAATTTCTATTTGGAGTTTGGACTTTTGTTCTGATTTTTTAAATTTTAAGTTCATTTGGTTTGATTCGTGTGGATTATTGTTGTGTGACATGAAATATATGGTTGTTGAACCGGTTATTTGAATATGGTAATGGTATATAGCTATCCAGAACCTTTGAATGTAATGCACGTGTGTGTGAAGATTTTTATTTTTACGTTGGTTAATAATTTTAGGGATAGCTGAAAAGGAAATACTTTGTTGTTGTTGTTTATGTTGTTATCATGAAACTTGAATATGTCCACATTGGGAAAAATGCCTCCAAAGTGTCGTGGTAAGTGTAAGGAATTTCATTCCAAGAAAGCAACATAATGGAATAATTTCTTGTAAGTTTTTTGGATGGTTGTCTTATTTACATAGATTGAGATTAATGTTATGGATAATTGAAGCCAAGGATTTTGATCGGAGTGTTATGTTTGCAGCAAGAGTCATTATAGTACGTTTAAGAGCAAAAACGTGGATAAAACAGGTGCTGAGGTAATATATTTTCTTGTGTAGAAGCAGTTTCTTATATTGTTTAAACTAAATTTGAAGTTTTAAAATGTTGGTGTAATTACAGGTTCATAAGGCTTTTTCAATGGTGTATACAAAGTTAACGGATGAAGAGAAGGCAAACTATGGAGAAGTTGGGGAGAAGAGTGGTGATCCTCAGAGGGAGATACCTCATGGGGAAGGTGATTTTGCAGGCTGAGAGGGGTTGTGAAAGAAAGAGAACTCCATAGTCGATGTTCGTTTGATAGGTTGCATAGGATCATTGAAATTTTAACTACTGAACAAAAGGAAGCAGTTAGGCGAGCTGGGTTTGGGATATTTTTGCATAGGAATATTCCATATGTGAGCTCAAATTTGATAATGTGGTTGTTGGAAAATATTGATCCTTCTCGATGCACGCTTACACTCAACGGGAAGAAATGCATATGTCCGGGGCTAGTTTTGAGTATGTTATGGGGATTAAGGATGGAGGTGAAAGTATTGAATTCCAAGGTGATGTTGATATCTCGGATCTAAAGGATGCTTTCATCAGAGATAAATTGCGAATATCTATGGCTGATTTAGAGGAACAATTGGAAGAGTCGCAGGATACTGATGAGTTGTTTATTGCGAGGATTGCATTGGTTGCAATTGGGACAGTTTTATGTCCTCTATCAGGGATGCACCTTAGTAGTTCTTATCTCTATGCTGTGAGTGATACAAGGAATTTAGGGATAAAGAATTGGACAAGCCACGCTTTCCGTCATCTTATGGAGTCTATTGGATGCTATTAGGTGAATCATGCCAAGAATTTGTTTGGGTGCACATTATATCTGCAGGTAGATATAGTTATTTCCTCCAAAAAGGGATCGGTTTTTTATAATGTCAAATTGTTGTGCATATTTTAACTGGTTTCTTTTATTTTCATGAAGCTTTTTTATCTAGACCATATCCAGTGGCAAGGTGGTTTTGTTGACAGGACCATATCTCCCTTTGATTTTTGGGATTACCAAAAGTGCAGTCATGTTATGAAGTGGATTCGCAGTGTTGGTTGATTTTCTAGCCCAGAGGTACTCGGTACTTAATTTAAGTAAAGGAGTACTGATCTAAAATTTATTAAGAGGGATATTAGTAGTAGAAAAGGTAGGGTGTTAAAGTAAAGTTAGTTAATTGAAAGAAAATTACGCAGGTTTTAGTGTCTTGATTATGTTGGGTCAGTAGTAACTGGTTTAGCTAGTTAGCACTATTAATTTGGGACTGTTTGGAGTTAATCATAATAACTGTTTCCTTTTGTTTAATGCATGTAGAATTCCTATGCCCCCTGGAGGATGTAATGAAGCAGAAACATGTTCTGATGAAAAATTTGAAGAAAGATGTTCCCTCGTCATCTGGATTTCGTACTCATAATATGTGCCATTCTCCTGAAAGAAAGGGTGAAGATGAACTCATAATTTTGAAAAATGAAGTTTCTAGTTTGAGGCCGGTTGTAGTTGGTTTTCTTGACCATGTTGGTCAAATGATTGAGATGGAGACTGAGAAGATAAGGAACACAATTCTTCTGGAGGTTAAAAAATTGGTTGATTTTGTGATAAGCTGAAGCTTTGTGACGACTACAAAGGCTGATAATGTGATGAATATTGATGAGGCTGAGAATTTTGTTAAAATATCTGTTGGCAAAATTCTCAAGACATGTAAAGCCACCTCAAAGGCCAATAGGGCATCCACCTCAAAGGGCAAGAGGGGTGTTGATCAATCTGATAAAGGAACACCAAAAGATCAAGAGATGAGCCAATTTAAGACAGACCCACTAGGGAGAAGAACCAATTGAAGTAGGAACCCCAGTTACAAAAAGTAGCAGAGGAAAAGCTGACAGCCCATCATTGGAGGGCATACTGAAGGAATTGACAGCATTCTGTAAGAAGAAGGTATCCCCAATAGTTGTAAAATGTGAAGCTGTTGAAATAAAGGACGAGAAGAGTGTTGGAAAGAAAAGCGTGTGGTCATGGATGATAGTACATGGTATGCAAATTTTACAAAGTCAGATGGTTTTAATGTTGGCCCATTCAGAGTAAGAGATGAATCTGTCCGTATTGTTGTTCAATAACACATTGGCATGGAGGTAATGTACATGTTTGAGAATTTTGTCAACTATATTATTATTTTAGTGTTGAGCAATTTAATTTTCTAAAATTTGCTTCGACAGTTATGAGGTAGCATTGTATGGTAAAGTGTATGTGACGAAGAAGGCTATCAAATGCATGCTTCCAGGTGGACAGATATTTGGCTGCGTAAGTACACATTTTTATAAGCCTATTAATTTTTTATCTAAAGTGTGGAAGCACATGATAAATGTTGACTCAATCGAATATGCTTTTATAATCAGATCATTGACTGATATTCTCAAATTCTGTCTCATAAGGAACGAGAGCGATGCAAGCCGTGTAAACCAAAAGTTTGGTATATGCCTACTTAAGTATCGGTAAGAATTTAACTTTCATTGCTACAGCAAGCCAATAAGATGTTCTCTTGCTAATGAGTACAATCTGCTTTATATGGTGGCAACAAAAGCAATTAGGGGGTTCCATGAATGTGACTCACATGGCAAGGAAGCAAGAATGGAATAAACTTCATTTTGATAATCTGAAGACTTGTGAACATGTTTCTAGTCAGTTTGATATATTTTTAGAATAGTATCGTCTGTTGGTTCTATTTTGTCTCTCATTTCATTGATCCATGCTCAGTTGAACAACTCAGTTATGTCTATCATTATAGTATTATGAATTTGTTAGAGTTAGTTAGAGTTATATGGGAATCAACTCAACACATAGTGGTCGACATTGACTATTTTTTCTAACAGGGGAGTCTAAGAATTGTCTTTCTTTGGGATACTTAAAGAGAATTGCCTTTATTATGATTTGTTGATATTACTTCTGTGGCAAACCAGTATATGTTCTTGTACAAAGTTCGTGTGAATTATTCTTAGATGTTATTTCAAATACTATTGCCTGAAGGATATGGAGGAGGCATTTTTTTATGGCTAAAGTTAAGCTAAAGTTACGAATGGTCAATATATGGAATTCTATAGCGGTCTCAAGGCACAAGATCACTCGTGAAGAAGCAACCCGTGAAATGGTATTATTTGTTAATTGCATATTTGATTCATGTCAAACTATGTGTAGTAATGGTTGTGAGTAACGTATTTGATATTAATGATTACAGCTGTGCATACATTGGACAACCTTTTCTTATTTGACATAAAAGATGAGTGTACCAGATGATTTTAAGTTTTCAGACTTAAAGATAAGTCTCAAATCCAATGTACCACAGCAGAGTAAGGGGATCGACTGTGATTTATTCGCGACGAAGTTTATGGAGTCCTTTTTTTTTAATGAACTTACTGCTGCAGGAGGTAACTATTGTGATGAAGATATGTATTTTGTATTGGGAATAATTTATCTCTATCTGTATTAGAATGAGTGTTATTGTTTGCAATTTCATGTGAATGATGTTAGGCTCAACTTGCTAGCATTGATTGTCAGTCAAGGCCTCGACAAGCTAAAGAGTACCTTCTGCAGAAACTGTGAAGAACACTTTGACAAAATTCGTGACCCATAAGGCAAAAGTCTTGGGGAAGAGGGTGTAAAAATCTTGAAAGGACTGGCGCAGTCCTACAAAGTCACCCATGGACTCTCGCTTTGCGACAAAGAAGTTGAAGGCTCGAAATATGTTCACAGGTACATCACCAGCTCATCAAACATGCAATGCCAAGCGTCCACAGTTGGGACTGACTTCATCTTGAGTTGATTGTGGTTTAGTATCTTTATTAACTACTTTTGATATCATGTGTACACTGAGTAATTATGTGGTCTACTGTGGGTGACACTTTATCAGCTTCTAGTACTGATTGAATGAGGTGCTAAATGGTACGATGTAGTTTTAAGAAGGTGGTTTTGTGGTATGGTCTCTTGTGCAGGGTTGGTAAATAGTATGGATCAGTATAGCATCATATTTTTGTGGTTAGGGCCATCGAATTCAGGCTCTCAGGCAATTTTTGTGATGCTCATCTTAATGTGATATGCATATTCTTGTATGGTTTGTGGTATTGTTCTCTTCTATATAGGCCTATAACAGTGAATAGACTAAATTATAGCCATATTTTTATGTTCCTTGTCTTTTGCTAAAATAACAATGAATAATTTGGTAGTAGTTTTTGTAATTAAGAAAAAAAAATGCACAATTCATTTTTATTATCGAGTCATTTAAAATATTAGTCCCATATCTTGCTTCCATTTTTATCCCCATCTTTGTCAAAATGTCAAAAATGTTAGCCCAAAACCCAAGAGGGGAATGAATTGAGTTTTAAAAACTTTTACAAAATCTTAAAGTTTCGCAAGTAAATTATGGGCATAAAGATAATATCAAGTAAAAATGGATAAATGACAAGCACAAACTTAAGATAAATAAATTTAAAGAGATAGGAATGGAGAAATGTAAATATTATTTTTATGAGGTTCAACAAACACGATGGTTTGCTTACATCTCTGGCTCTTGATAATTTATTTTGAGCTATCTACTGTCAGATCAAGATAATAGGTTTGACCGACTCTTGTATACAATAAGCGATTTCTCTTTATGCACACTCATGTCTTTCCAATAGCTTTGAATCCAACTTTATCAAGCTTAATTCGGATTGTTTAGATTTCGATGCCAATCTCACCTAAACTGGGTTTTTTATGAATACGGTGTCAACCTCATCTCACAATTATAATTTGATTTTTATTAAATCACTTAACTAGAATCTCTATAAAAGATAAATTTGGAGAGACTAAATGTGAACACAAAATATGATCTAGTTAGCTCAAGTGATTTTTGTGAAAAAATATATTTGAAAGTTTGGATCACAAAAATTAACTAGAACAACTTCAAGATATGATATAATCAATGTAAGGGTATTCAAAAGTTTTTTCAAGTCTTAGAAAAAACTTCTATTTATATACTAGAATAAAAACTAATCGTTTTAGATCGTTTAACAGATATTCTATAATTTTTCGGTAGATCGAAAGTGTATTTTCGGTCGATCAAAAATACTAGTCGTCCAAAGTGCGGTTCTAACAATCAAATTTAAAAAACTATTAAAATTCAGCAGAGAATCGATAGACCGAAAACCAGGTATCGGTCTGCGAAAATACTAGAGAGCATGTTTTGATTTTATTTCAAGTCTTTTTCGATTCTTCTCAAAATTGTGACTTTTTAAATTGATTTTTATAAAATATGGATACTATAGACATTCATAAATCAATTTAAAAACTTGTATAAAATAAATTTCAAACTCTAATTAAAGATAAACAAATTTGACTATATTGATTTGAAAATTTCCTATTTCATGAAAAATCTGAGGCATTAAGATCATATTATATGTAAACAAGTATTCAAATACAAGAACTGAGTAATTAACTTTTGCTAGTCTAAATCTTGTATTCTTGAACTTTATCTTCAAGCCTTTCTCTAAAATCCATCTTGAATGTCTTGTAATCCTTCTAATTTAGATTGTTATACACTCAAGTAGATTGTTAGTTCTTAATCATATGTTTGTTAACTTCAAAACATGAGTGAAAGATTGATGATATAAAGTATAAATCAACAAGAGATTAGACTTATTCAATTCTTCTATTAATCTAAAAGTTTCCAAATAAATGAGGCCTTATAAGTTATTTGGAAGGTGGTTGTAAAAGTTTATGAAATTTGATCTTCATAAACAGAAGGTCTACTCCAACTCCCATTACCATCGGACAATAATATGCAGTTTTCCCCTGAGGGGTGAATCAAACTAAACTTTGATGTTGCTATAGGGAGTTAAATCAATACTTATTTTCTAGGTCATAATCATAATGGCTTTCTTTTTGCTTTTACTAGCAAATTGGCTATCACGTCCTCTCTTGTAGGATGGAAAGCCAAGCAGCTTTGCTTGCTCTATCTGAAGCATCTAAAATAAACTATCAATTCTGCATTATTGAAGAGGATTCTCAGACAGTTATATCTAATCTCAATGATGATTTATCAAGTTGGAAAATAGCCAAATCAGTGACTAACATTAAAGTGTTTAGAAGCAAGGTTAAGTTTGTGTCCTTTAATTTTGTGCCTAGACTGTGTAATTTTTATGCTCATAACTTAGCTAAATGGGAACTTTTTAGTAAAAATACCAGAGGAGAATTCATACGTTAAAGTTCAAACATCCAATCCAAAAGCATATAGTTCATACATCAAACAACCAAGGAAATGAAATTTCAAGAAATTTAAAATAAAAACACAGAAAAAGAAAGATATATGGAGGAGGAAATCGTCCAAAGAAAGATTGTATTATTCTCATCATCTCGTCTTACTGATCTTGTATAATCTAAGATTAACGCTCTTGATGTTGATGGACTGAGTTGACGTCGGCTGAAATAATCTAGAAATATTCAAACTCAGTGTCATATAGATATTGGATATCAAGTTGGATGGTGTTAATGCATTTTGAGAGACTGTTAAAGGCTTTTTGAAAGTTAAAGGCATGTGCAGGTACCTCTTTAGCATGGGTGCCCTCAGTAACACCTTCAGTAGCTCCTTAAGCAGATGTGCCAAGATGACTACCACTAGTTTCTTATTGAGCTCCTATACCTTGATTATATCCTTATTTGGTTTTGGTAACTCATTCATTTTTAAGAAAACTGAATCCCATAAAACTGAAGGTCTTGTTATTAATTTTAACATCAATAGTCTACGGTTTACAGTGTTAGAAGATACGAGTAAGGAGAAAACCATAAGGAAGAGAGGATCTCCTATTATCTATGGCATCAATCATCTCATGAATGATGAAGTATGGCAGGTTTAATTTTCTTCCAATAAGGATAGAATCAATAAAACCAAGGTCACAAAAGGTAGGTACATCCCTATGACTACCTCTAAGAATTATGTTCTAAGACACAAATTGGAACAAAATCCTAGCCTCTAGAGTAAGATTAGTGACGCGAGACTTAGGTTGAAAGCTATCAGGAGAGCAGACTCTAAGTAGAGCTTGTTGATGATCAAAATCATTAAGCATAGGCCAAGAGTTGGTTATGGGAAATTTGTAACCACCTAAAGGTAAATGAAAAAGATCTGTTAGGAGTTATTCTGTGACCTCAAAGTCAACCTCTTTAAGGGAACCATATATAGCATGTTGTCCCTTAGAAATATCGGCACAGACATAAAATCTCCTAACCAATCTAGGATATCTTGTCTCTCTAATAGAGCAGAATTCAATCCAACCTATATTTTCCATATACACTAGAAAATTGATATAAGCTAAGTATCTAAAGCTGAAGGTTCTATTTCAAACAATACTTTTCTTAAAGAAAATTTCTTTATATCTAGAGATAAGAGTAGGTCATTCTAAAAGAGGAATATCAAAACTCGTTTTGGTGCATTGTCTTTCCTCTGCTCGAATTTCCTTACCTTTACACCTTAGGTTTTCCCTTTTAGGCGCCATTTGATATGAGATGACAAGAATAAACACAAACACAAGGGAATTTCGGATTCTAGGGTTTGAGGAAAAAAAATTTTGATTTTGGTGCCAAAATAGTGAGAAAATCAATGAACAAGAATGAAAAACGATGAAATTAATTCTAGTTGGAAGAAAATCGAGTGATCTAGAAAGAAAATTGAGTGGGTATGAGAAGATAAAATTTTAGGATTAGAGAGAGAACAATTTCAGTAGAAAAAGTGAGAAAAAGTGAGAGGAAAAACATCAAAACGAGTTAAATACTTGCTAGTATGTGCATTTTCGGCAAATCGAAAACGGGTTTTCGATCTGCCGAAAATGACAGTAGGAAAGTGCTTTTCCAGGACACTTTTTTGGTAGACTGAAAATCATTCGGTCTGTCAATTTCCATGCTTTCATAGATTTTGGAAAATTTGTTTAAAAAGTGATAAAAACATTTAAACTATTAACTAAAATACTGAAAAAATCATCAATTTAAAGAACATGGTATGCAATTCAAACAACATTTAAACAAAAAAAAAATTCAATGAAGTTCAGCATGATCAATCATATCAATTTCTCTACGAATCATGCAAAAATGGTTCGAAATATTTAGTGAAAATATCAGCTAGTTGTTTTTCTGTGCAAATAAATTCAAGTAAAATATCATTTTTTTGCATATGATCATGAAGAAAATAATGTCTAATATCAATAAGCTTAGCACATGAATGTAAAATTAGATTTTTGGATAAATTAATAGCACTAGTATTATCATATTTAATAGGCATATGATTATAATTCATTCCAAATCTCATTAGTATTTGTTTCGTCCATAGAATTTGAGCCCAATAACTACCTGTAGAAATATATTGAGCTTCGGTAGTACAAATGGCAACAAAATTTTATTTCTTATTAAACCAAGACACAAGGAAATAACTAAGACAGTGACAAGTGCCACTTATGCTCTTGCGGTCGTTTTGACAACCAGCAAAATCTGCATTTGAAATACTAATAATGTTAAAGTGTGTGCCTTTTGGATACCATAATCATAGGTTTATAGTACCATACAAATATTTCAGAATATATTTTACTATACTAAGATGTGATTCCTTAAGATTAGATTGAAATCTAGCATATAGACAAACACTAAATATTATATTTGGTCTACTAGTCGTTAAAAAAAAAAAGTGATCCGATCATACCTCGATATTTGATAATATCCACTACTTTACTATTTTCGTCTTTGTCAAGCTTGATTAAGGAGCTCATAGTTCTTATTAACTTAGAGTTCTCTATATCAAACTTCTATAATATATCCTTGACGTATTTGGGTTGATAGATGAATATTCTTTCTTTGTTTTGTTTGATTTGGAGGCCAAGAAAGTAATTGAGTTCTCTCATCATGCTCATTTTAAACTCATTGTGCATACACTTAGAAAATTCTTCAAAAAGAGAAATATTAGTAGTACCAAATATAATATCGTCAACATAAATTTGAACTATAATTATCTTTCCCTTTTTTCTTGTTATAAAAATAGTAGTACCCATTTTTCTCATAGTAAAATCATTTAAAATTAAGAATTTACTTAATCTATCATAATAAGCTCTAGGAGCTTGCTTTAAACTACAAAGAGCCTTTTTTTCAATTTAAAAATATGATCCAGATACTTATAATTTTGAAAACTAAGGGGTTGGACTACATATACTTTTTCAAAAATATATCCATTTAGAAATGTACTCTTAACATCTATTTGATATAAGATAAAGTCTTACGACATGCAAATGCTAAGAGTATCCTTATGGTTTCTAATCTTACTACAGGTGTAAAGGTTTCTTCATAGTCGATACCTTCTTCTTGATTGAAAGCTTGAGCTAGTAGTCTAGTTTTATTTCTCACAATCACCCCTTACTCATCTACTTTATCTGTAAAGAACCATTTAATTCTAATAATCGATTGGTCCTTAGATCTTAGAACTAATTTCCATACATGACTCCTTTCAAATTGATTTAATTCTTTTTGCATGGCTAAAATCCATGATTCGTCTTTTTCGGCATCTTTAAAACTTTTTGGTTCAATTTGAGAGATAAAAGCCATGTTATTACAAATATTTCTAAGTGATGCTCTAGTCTTAACTCCTTGTAAAGAGTCACCCAGAATTTGATTTTTAGGATGATCATAATTGAATTTTAATTCTTGAGGAAGAGAGATAGTATTACCATTGCCATAGTATTACCATTGCCACTTTCCTTTTCTTCCTTAAGATATTGTTGTGGTTGGATGTCCTTCTCTCCATTTATTTTCCCATTGACACTTAGCTCATTTAAGCTTGGTTCTATATCTATAACATCATCATCATCTAGTTTTCTCTTCTCAAAGAGAGTGTTAGACTCATCAAAAATAACATGTAAAGATTCTTCTACTACCAATGTTCTTTTATTGAAAATTCTATAAGCTATACTAGTAGTAGAATTTCCAAGAAAAATACCAATATCAAATTTTAAATCAAATTTTCTCAAATTATCTTTAGTATTCAAAATAAAATATTTGCAACCAAAATCTTTAAAAGAGCCAATATTGGGTTTTCTATCTTTCCAAAGCTCATAAGGTGTCTTGTTCAAGATTAGCCTTATTATAACTCTATTCACAATATGACAAGTGGTACTTACCACTTCAGTCCAAAAATATTTTGGCAAATCATTTTTATTTAGCATACTTTTTACCATTTCTTGTAGGGTTCTATTCTTTCTTTCTACTACTCTATTTGGTTATGGAGTTCAATGAGCTAAAAAATTATGATCAAAACTATTTTTGTAGCAAAAAGCTTCCATTTCATCATTTTCAAACTCAACACCATGATCACTTCTAATGGATGTGATGGTATAGCTTTTTTTATTTTGTATCTTTTTATAGAAAATAGTAAGAACATTTAAAACATCACTTTTACGAGCAATAAATAGAACCCAAGTAAATCTTGAAAAAAATCATTAATTATCACAAAAGTATAGTATTTTTCACCAAGACTAGCTACTCTTGATGGTCCAAATAAATTCATGTGAAGTAGTTGCATAGGTTTAGAAATAATAATGGTGTTTTTGGATTTAAAAGAGCTTTTTACTTGTTTTCCAAATTGACATGTATCACAAACATTGTATTTGTAAAAAAGTAGACTAAGTAAACCATTTACAAAATTTTTCTTTGAAAGTTTAGAAATAGTATTCATGCTAGTATGTCCAAGTTTTCTATGCTAAAGTTAAGAATCATCTTTTAAAACCGAAATATATTTATCTTGACTCAAATATTTTTCAATATCAATGGTATTTTATCTTGACTCAAATATTTTTTAATATCAATTATCTTTTCTTTCTCCTTCAAAAATGATTTTTTTTTAACAAGTATCATCAATTAAGCATTTGGAAGGCTCAAATAACTCGATAAATTTTATCAAAAAGTTGACTTTTGTTAAGCAAATTGTGTTTAAGACTATCAATAAGCAAAATATTTTCTATAAGAGGAAGTAGTACCAATGTTACTTATAATCAAAATTTTGCCTTTGGTGTTGTCTCTAAAAGTAACATGTTCTCCATTTCTTTTTCGTAAATGACAAAAGCAAAAAGTAGTCTCCATTCATGTGTTTGAAGTAACCACTATCTAAGAACCAAAAGTTTTTCTTTTGTATCTCATTTTCTATTGCCATGAAGCACATATTGACAATTTCTTCTTATTCTTCCTTATTGGATTCTTCTTCATCACTATCATCCTAAGTGGCCTTCATTGCCTTCTTCTTTATCTTTCTTATCAAGGGACATTTGTTTTTCATGTATCCCAATTTTTTGCATTCAAAGCAAGTAATGGGATCATCTTTCACTTTCTTCTCTTGATAGTCGTTGCCTTTGGTACTCTTCTTGAAATTCTTCTTTTTGAAGTTCAAGTATTTTTTATATATTTTAGTGAGTAGAGAAATATTCTTTAACTCACTATCCGCAAATTCTTCTTCTTTCTTATTGTTTTCTCGTATGATGGCTTTAAAAGCAATTCCTTTCTTTTTCTTTTCCTCCCCTTCATCTTCATTTATGTCCTTCATAAGAATTTTATGGTCATAAGGGATTCTATAAGTTCTTTAAGAGGTAGTTTGCTAAGGTCTTTTACTTCTTGAATAGTTACCATCTTGTTTCTATATGCTTAAGGAAGACTTCTTAAGATTTTGCTCACCAACTCACCATTTGGAAAGATTTTTCTTAAAGCATCAAGAGAGTTAATAATGGTAGTGAATCTAGTAAACATTTAAGAAATAGATTCATCTTTTTTCCATTTTGAACAACTCATAGTTTCCAGTAAAAATATTAATTCTAGTTTCTTTCATGGAGCTAGTTCCTTGAAAAGAAACTTCTAACATATTCTATAATTCATGAGTATCTCTAGCTTTCTTAATATTGTTATATATATATATATATATATATTCTTATCTAAACCACACATAAAAATATTTTTAGATCTTCCATTTTTGGAAAAGTGATTTTATCATTTTCATCATATTTCTCTATATCTTTTTCTACTTCTCTTCTATTAATAATTTTTGTTATTTTCAAAGAACTTTTAGTGACAATATACCATAAATCAAAATCAATAGACTTAACATAAGTGTCCATCTGATTTCTCCAATAGTTAAAATCACTTCCATTAAAAAATAGTGGTTTAGAAGGTGACAACCTTTCACATTGAAAAGAAAAGTTATTTAGACAAGCCATCTCAAAAATAGTTAAGTTTTAAAATTTTGAGTACCAAGCTCTAATACCAATTATTAGCTCAAGATTACCTAACCCAAAAAGGGGTTGTTGGAATAATGTCCTATAAAACAGTTTATTATTTAGACATTATAAACAATATTTATTGGATTATTTAATATCTATTTGTTATTAATAAATTCTATGTTATAAATTTCTATTTTATTTATGTCCCATTGATATACATGTGATGTGTATATTTATCTTATACAAACATCTAAAAGATTCTAAGACATAAAATGAGTAATAAAGAATTATTCGTATGATGAGTTTATATGTGGGAGATATTATATTCTTTATTTCATTATGTCTAAACTAAATTGTTCGCATTCTACATATTGAAGATGGAATATTTTACTATGCCATAGAATGTAGTGTTGTCTATTTAATTAATGAAGTCTCTAATTATCGAAGTGAGTCTTTGAATAGAAACACTGATATGTTATAAGAAAGTTATAACAGCATCGAGCAGGACCTAGTTAATTAGAATTTGAGGTTAAGCGCCGTAACTCAAATTTCTAATTTTACTAATCTAGTACTATTATAGAAAACCTTAATCCTAGTGATTAACGAACTTACTTTCATGTGTTTTATATTTTTGAGTTACTAAAGGACTAGTTCTGATTTGTGGTTCGAACTCCGGTATCTTGGAAGATAAAGTATATGAAATGTGTAGAACGTTTTTCATGATGGAAACCATGCATATGATGTCACTTTGAGTTTTTTCAAGTACTTGGATAATATAAACCAGGGTCTCAATATTCACTATGTGAATTTGACTGTGTTGTTATAAGTAGATATAAACACTATAGTCAATTATTATCCATTAGATGAAAAATGGCAACTCAAAAGTAAATATGTACTAGAGGAATAATACGTTAATTTCACCCTACTAGTACGACATTGCATTGGGGGTATGTCTACAGATATAGTATATGCTAAATGGATTAAGCTAATTAATTGTTAATAAACTTCATAGAAAAATAAAAGTCTAAGAGTTCAATATTGGGCCTATAATGGTGTGCCCCAATATTAATGGACAAGACCCAATCATAATTAAGAGTTAATTATGATATTGGGTATATGGTCTATTAGAGCTTGGGTTTTATGGATCCATTTAGTCCCTTGTCTAGCTCAAATTAAAGCCCAATAGTTATTTGATGATCAGTTGAGCCCAATAAGCCCAATAAGCTCATTAGGATTTACTAATCTCTCTATAGTTAAGAGAAAAGTTCTCTAGCATATATATACAAGTGTTACCGTGAAACACTCCCACGGGAAGATAGTGTCATATGCATAACAGAGAGAGAGAGAGAGAGAGAGAGAGAACAGAGAAAATTAGCCACCACTAGGAATTCACTGTCCTTGGTGTTTCGGCCATCCTAGAGAAATCGGTTCAAGGAGATTGTCTTCTTGTTCATCTGTGGATCTCTTTGTTGGGAATCAAGAAGGTGACCACCCACTGGATCAATCAAATGGCTTTCGAGAATAGACGGAAAGACGAGAAGATTGTAGAGCGAATCCGGGTATTATTCTTGTCTAGATCAAGAGTTAATTTATGTTAGATCACGATCCGAAATATTTTGTAAAAGAAAAATTTTAAATGACCAATTCCGCTGCGTTTTTTGATTTTACAAAACTATAGTGTTCTTAAAAATGATTTTATGAAAATATTTTCTGGAAATTTATTCCAGCTAACACCAACAGAGGTGAATTGGGTTTTAAAAACTTTTGCAAAATTTTAAAGATTAGCAAGTGAATTATGCACATAAAGACAATATCAAGTAAAAATAGATAAATGACAAGCACAAGCTTAAGTAAATAAATTTAAAGAGAAAGGAATAGAGTAAAGCAAATATTATTTTTAAGAGATTCAACAAATACGACGGTTTATCTATATTCTTGGCTCTTGGCAACCTACTTCGAGCTATTCACTATCGGATCAAAAAAATAGGCTTGACCGACTCTTGTACACAATGAGTGATTTCTCTTTCGGTATACTTACGCCTTTACAATAGCTTTGAATCCGGCTCTATCACGCCTAATTCGAATTATTTAGACTCTGATGCTAATCTCACCTAAACTGGATTTTTTTATGAATCCGGTGTCAACCTCATCTCATAATTATTATTTGATTTTTATTGAATCACTCAACTAGAATCTCTCTCTAATGAATATAATTGATACAAGGTAATCTTAGAGAGAATATATGTGATTGTCCTCTGATATTAATCATGTCCTGGCTTGAATCTCTTAAGATTCGAATGTAACATCTCAAGTCTCATATCGGATATTTTTTAGAAAGATCATGGGTATTTAAGTGATAGTCTGTGAGCCCAAAAGTACCTTTAAGCTAGCACTTTTAGGTAAGACCTAGTGATGTTATATTTGGTATTCAGAGCCGATCGAGTACATACCTATGTGTGCCTTAGAAGCCTACCACAAGTCAGAATCGTGGTGAATGTTGACCACGCTCATAAGAGTTATATGTGAGCTATTATAACGAGGATACTAGGCCTTTAGCGGGAGGAGATTGTAACAATACAAGTCTCACATCGGGTATATTTTAGAAAGATCATGGGTATTTAAGTGATGGTATATGAGCCCCAAAATACCTTCAAGCTAGCATTCTTGGATGAGGCCTAGTGGTGCTATGTTTGGTATTTAGAACTGACCTAGTCCATACTTATGTGGACTTTGGAAGATTGCCACGAGTCGAAATCATAGTGAATATAAACCCCGCCCATATGGGTTATATGTGGGTTATTGTAACGAGGATGCTACGCTTTTAACGAGAGGAAATTGTAACGTCCTAAGTCTCACATCAAGTATATTCTAGAAAGATCATGGACATTTAAGTAATAGTCTATGAGCCCTAAAATATCTTCAAACTAGCACTTTTAAGTGAGGCCCAGTAATGTCATATTTCTTGGTGCGTCGCATACTTATAAGGCAAAACTTTATAAATATGCAAAGTATATATCTATAATCCATAAAAATAAAGAATAATTAAACTCCAATAAATACCAATAAATCATGTACAATATGATAATTCCATTAAGTCTCCAAATGTTGAAAATCAATTATACAAACTATATACTATAATCTAATAAATTTATACTAATTGACCTTTCTAATCTTCAAGTTTTTCCAATAAAAATGAATGACTTTCTCTCTTTCACTCATGAACTCAAATGCATCCCAATTATCTAGACAAATTCTCCCTTAGTGAAGCTCTTAATTAACGATCTTTAAAACCTCCAAGGCGGAGGAGAGAGGAAGGGAGGGAGAATAAAGGGTGAGCTAGAAGCCCAATAAGTAACCAGTAACCTTATCTAGTTAGATCAAGCATACGTAAACCAAAATCATTAATAAATATTTTTCAGAATAAATTTGGTTTCAAAAATCAATACTTTTAAAAATATTCATATTAATTCGTTTAGTAAACAATTTGATAAAAATAAGTAATGAGTTTCCAATTTTGTCTTTTCAAATTCCTTTTTAGTCAATAATAATTTTAATTATACTTCTCCCTAGTTTTTAGAGACTATGGTCATACTTAACCTATGTAATTAGGTCCGAATCTACCACAAATAACCCCTGTAATTGGGTCTGAATCTATCACAAATAACCTCTATAGCCGAGTCCGAATCTACTACAAATAACCCCTATAGCCGAGTATGAATCTACTATAGTTATCCATGCAATTAGATTAGTATTGTACACATATAACTCCTGTGGATTGGGCCCACATGCATATTTACTGAAAAGAGTTTCAAAACAATTATTTACAGTAATGAATCATATACATATTTACTTTCATCTTATTATGACATCGTACTCATTCTAAAACAATTTTTTTATAATCACGTTCAATAGTATTTTATATACTTGATTCATAATTTAGTATAAAACATAGAATCATACTATTTTTCACAAAAATTATGTTATTTCAATAAAACAGATTTATTTCAATAAATAATCTTAATACCAAAATATATTTTTATTTGAAACCATATTTTAAAGAAAATACTTGTACATATAATTCTATTAGAAATAATAAAACAATAAAATATTTAGTTTTTAGACGAGGAAAACTACTAGAAAAGATCAAAGGTTACATAAACAATCAATACATTCTTTTAGGAACTTATATCACATAAATTATATATAAGTATCAAATCATTGAAAATACACTCTAATTACACTAAGAGCAATAACTAGTTGTTGCCCAAGAACCTTCTATGATCAACTCTACTTTTCTCGAGTTATCTCATCTTCCCACGATTCACAACAATTTTGACTTATCTCTAAAAATCACCAAACTTAAGAAACAAATTCTATAAAGTAATGAGGGTCCTAATCGTGTCAAGAATGCAGATATGTGCTCCATAGATAAGCCCCAAAAAGCCCAAAAATTGTTGTCATATTTTACTAAAAGTGCCAAAAATTTCAAATTTATCTAGATTCGTAGTACTTATTTCAAATGATTATAACTCTTTGTTATAATTCCGTTTTTGACAAATTATATACCGTAAGATAATTTAATAAGCTTTTCAACTATACCAAATATGACTCAATTAGACCACTGAAAGTCTCTATAAATGCAGTCGCAATTACTATTGCGTTTTTATATCTTAGCCAAAAACTTAAATATTCATAATTTTTAATCCAAATGATCAATTCACATAAAATTTGTCTTGTTTGAATCATAATATCAATAGACTTCTTTCTCTATCAAATTAATTTCCATCTTTCATAAATATTTTATGAGCAATTCAAAACCGTAACCCTATATATTCAATTTCAATATCGAAATCAAACTAAAATATAAATCTTAATTTGTTAAGAGTTTATTACCTTAGGAGTAAGTCTCAATATTCCATGACAATAGTCTATTCATCTTTTTCTTTTCTTAAACGTGCATAATATTCTCTCTCTGTCTCTCTCTCTCTCCCCCTCTTTACAGAATGTATGTATAAACTGAGTAGATTTTTAGTCTTAGGGTTTCTTAACGGATCTATTGCTCAATTACTAAAATAACCCTAATAAAAACCATTAACTAAGGGCTTTTTAGACTTTTTTTTTATTTTTTTATTATCTATATAACATAAATAAATTATATACATTTTTAACGGGTTGTCACATCAAAAATGTAAAAATTTGAAAGCATTACCAGAGTTATTGCAAAAAGGATTGCTGTGGAATCTGAAAATAAGTACCGATAACTAATACAATGCTCAAACTATGAGTGCTCTAACTTCGAAGATTTCTCTCAATTCAAACATTCACAAATCTCTCATTGCAATAGATAAATTACTCTCTCTCTTTCTCTCCCTATAATTTTTCCCATAGTTGTTCTTTCATTTGTTTTTGCCGAATAAGATTTGTTCACTAACTTTGAATAATTAGTAGTGTAACAACCCCCATTTCCTCGTACACGTATGTAGGGATATTTGTATAAATATTTAGTGAAATCGGGAGACGCTATTTGACTTAGAACTGATAAAATAAAAGAAAATTTAAAACTTTTAAACTTTTTGGAAAAAAAGAAAAACTCCACTTGTAATTATACATACTTTAATGTATACATTTATAATACTCACAAAGTGGATCTCTCATAAAATTTACATAATACACACACATATAAAACAGGAATAAAATCGTTTGTCAGAAACCACAGTGTCAAAAATGCTCATATACACAAGCCACAGTCAGAAAGTCGGTACTCCTCTTCTAAACTCACATATCAGCAGTATCATCTGCAATGTAAGAATACATATGAGTATGGAACTTAATCAGTAACGAGTGCAAATGCAACGTGCATATATCAGAAAACAAATATTTATATGATTGGGATCCTAATATATATTGTATTACCTGATAAGACAGTGAATCGTATACTGAACTACTTAGATAACTACTAACTAATAACTAATCATAAGCCATCATATGAAGGTCTCGAGTTCTAGATACATCCCAAACCCCTTTATGTACTGTAGAGGTCCTCCCTATACCGTTATCAAAATGCTCCCGAAGGAACTAAATAATATCCTTAAAAGGAACCTAATAATGTCCTTAGAGGAACTAAAAAATGTCCCCAGAGAAACCAAATATTTGAGTGCTAGCCCACCACACCTTATTCACCAATACTCGCTAGGCAATATAAATACATTACATGTTCAAAATCATGTCTCATGTATGTCAGAATAATAAATTTGGATATTTATGCTTCAAGTATAACAAAATAACAGATACAAATTTTTCATATAATTCAAGTATTACACAAATTTACAGAAACAAATAATTCTTACATTGTAGGTGAAATGTTACTTACTTTATCTCAGTTTAGTGCTTTTTTCCGTGAAATGTTGTTTGCTCACGATACAACTGACGTGGTCCTAATATTTTTAAGTATTAAGCTCATTTAATTACTGACCATTTGATTTATAACGAATTGATATAAATTCTCATCAAAACACGTATTACTCAACAAGGCAAATAAGACTTATCCACTAAGACATTTACTTCCTTGGAACAATTTAGTTTCCCAAAAAAAATCACTATCATAAAGCCATTTAAACTAATACTAACTTTATGAATTCAAGGCATCATCTGAACTTGATCACAAATTCTTTTACTTAAAATTTGTCTCCGTGTATATAAATCTGTGCATAGAAAATACAACAAGTTATCAAACCTATACAAGACGAATTTCATCTAAGAATTATATAAAATAGTTGATAAGAGGACCATCAGCACAAAGACTCATCTGAACTCACCCCTATAATTTCATGACTGAATTTCCATTTAAAAAAAAAAAAAGAAACAAATCATCAACGTAGAACTGAGACAAAGTTACCAAATCTCAGTCAAAAGAGTTTCTCCAAAAATTTATGCATATATAACTAAATCCTTTAATTAAAGTAGTAGATATACAAATTATATATATACATCTTATTATCGAAAACAGAGAATTTTTTTTTATACAATTCACAAATAGAAAAGCGGATTAAAAATAATAACAATCAGTAATATTACCTTGGAAGTGTTTTAAGCCATGAAAAGGATATACTAACTCCACCTTGCACTTTTCCACTAAAACTAAGTATATAAAAGTCTGAGCTTTTATTTTATTAGTGTACATGTAAGTATATATATATAGAGAGAGAGAGAGAGAGAGAGAGAGATGAATTGATAAAGAAAAGAATGACAGACGGTGGAGAAAAATATCCTACAATAACACTGTCAACAATAAAATACAACTCGTACAGTTTACCGACGTAACAAAGTGGGTTCTCTCTATATACAAACATATATCATTTATATGATAAAAATATAAGTAACAAAAGGATTATACGTACAAAAAGGGATATATATTTATTTCTCCTTAATCATCAACTGGGAAATTCTAAAGTGTCCAAAACCAATAATACAACTAAAAAAACATTAAAATAAAAGACTTATACAAATCAAGTAGTTCTAATCAAACAAAATGTCAAATAATACTGTTTGAAATAAAAATGAATTATTACACGTTAGATTTATACCAATGAGTTTATTTCAAGTATTTCACTGAAAAAGTTACTTAAAAATTATTGTTAATAAAAGTAACTAACATTGCAAAGAAAGTACTTAAAATTAAATGCACATATAACTTTAATATAAATGATGTAAAGTCATGTTATTATTGACTATTTAATTTTGTAAAAAATTGAGTGTCATATGAAATTTAAATTTCATATATATCACTTTCATGATTATTACGTAACTAATAGGAGTCCGTACTCCCATAAAGGGGAAATGAGTCGATTGAACATCTAGTCCAATTCAAGTTCACCCCGGATTCAAGTTCACCCCGGATGATCTTATCGGGTGAACAAGTTTTTGACATAATTTTAAATTATATATATTTTATCGTAGTATTGATCACACGATTTTAAAAAAACATGTGTTTTTCAAAATTAAGAAATTCTTTTTTCACTAAAAATACTGAAGAGTATCAATAATGCCCAAATAGAATTATGAAGTACTGTGGAGTCCACGAGTCCACTAAATTATGAGATATGATGTCCCACAACTCTAATAGTTCTAGTGTTATTTCTTAAGGTGGAAGCGTCCTTATTTTGAGGAAATTATGGTAAGTAGTAGTTTTAGTTGTTCATTCTTTTTCTTTTATCAATTTTTCTTTCCAAAAAAAAAAAAAAATTGTTATAACTTTTGAACGATTGCCATCTATGAAAGTCCCCCGTGTGTGGGGTAAAAGATAGACAGTACTAACTAAACATACCATCTCAAATTAGGATGACCTTTGATATTTATTTATTTTTATCACAGGGATTATCACTATTAGTTAATTAATTAATAACAATTTGGTTTTTTCCGTTGCAGATATAGTTTGATAATAGTCACATATATTCTTCCCACCCAAAAACGAAAAATGGTAGTTTTCTTTCTTCAATCAGATGATGCACTTTATGGCAGAAAATTTTGTTAAATCGGGGGATCTCAAGTTGTGCAGAGGCCCAATAAAAACTTAGGCCGGCAATAAAACAGGTGAGACACGCAGAATATATTGTGATCCAATTAATTTATTCGATTTACTGATAAAAACACATGGGAAATCAAAGAAGCAAGACAACCAACCAATAAAAAATCAGTACGTGGGCCTCGAGGTGGGGGTGACGTAGCCAAAAATCACTGCTTATTCTCCGGTTCTCACTCTCAGAAAACCGGATCCAGCTCCCACTTGACTTGAATACTATCCTACTCGTGCCATTCTCTATATAGTATATACTGAACTGTGATTCCCACGGAGACCTCAGAGATGGAAACGACGTCGTCGTCATCGAATTCAAAGGAGGATATAAAAGAGGAGTTGAAGAAGAAGACGACTCAGACGAAGGAAAAGGAAGCTTTGGGATGGATGGAATGGCTGAGAGGGTGGTTCTATGTGGTATACGAGATGCTCTTCCAGAGAATAATGGCCAGCCACTTGCACAACCCTATGCCTCTTCCCCCAGTCAACGACCTCACCATCATTGTCACCGGATCCACCAGCGGAATCGGCCGCGAAATCGCCAGGTTCTTCCTCTTCTTCTTCTTCTTCTTCTTCTTCTTCTTCTTCTTCTTCAAATTTTGGCTATGGCGGATTTGATTTTCCTTTGATTCTTTTCTCGTTACGACCGGATTAGTAAACATGCCTTTGGGGCTTTTGATTGGGTAGGCAATTGGCGGAAGCGGGAGCGCATGTGGTTATGGCGGTGAGGAATACGAAAGCGGCTCACGAGTTGATCCAGAAATGGCAGACCGAGTGGTCTGGAATGGGTCTCCCTCTTAATATTGAGGTGTGAGACCTAAATTCAGCCAGTGGTGATTTATTTTTATTTATTTTTTTTTTTTTTTTACGGTTTCTGAAGAAGGGTTTTCTTGATTTTTGTAGGTGATGGAGCTTGATCTTTTGTCTTTGGATTCTGTGGTGAAGTTTGCTGAGGCCTGGAATTCGCGTTCGGGGCCTTTGCATGTTCTTATCAACAATGCCGGAATATTTTCGATCGGAGGTCGGTGTTTTATGGACATGTTATCCATTTCTATTATTGCTATGTTTCTCTTTTCAACACTGTGTTTGTCTAAGTTTGATTACTGATGAAATTACTGCATTCTTTAAACATATACGATCAGATTGTATGATAAGGCCTGAGTACTTATAGGAAGATTAGCTGGATTTTTCCCCATTCCAAATCAACCTCATCTTTTTAGTACTTTTTTTAGTTAGTTTTACAAAATATCATGCTTAAAGAAATATGTGTGCATTCACAAGCGATGCCTTGTTGGGAGCAAAGGAAAAAAAAGAACATAGATTATGTTAATTAGATGGCAGTTCCGATTAGCTGATTTGCTTTCACTTTTTTGTATTTAGAGCCACAACATTTTTCAAAAGATGGGTATGAAGAACACATGCAAGTGAATCATCTTGGTCCAGCATTGCTCTCAATATTGCTTTTGCCATCTCTTCTCAGAGGCTCTCCAAGTCGAATTGTTAATGTGAATTCCGTGGTAAGTTACTCTTTTGTCGTGATTGCAATTTACATCTCTTCATATAGCACGGCTGCTAATTACAGTAGTGAACTGAAGCATGGAACTTTTTGTTTTTTTGTTCAATCCATATTGGTTTGGACTTTGAACTTTTATGTGAAATTTGAATTTACAATATTTGACTAATTTAATTTGACATCTCACTGAGATAAGAGAGATTTTATACCAATGGTTGTTAGCCAGAGCAAAGACCTTACCAAAGTATCTCTCCAAATTGGTATGTTTTGTGCACAAGAAATGAGGAATCTTCGAATCATCTCTTTCATCATTGTGAATTTTCTTTGAAAATTTGGTGGAGGATATGTGCTGAATTTGGTTTAAGTTAGGCAATTCCGGGTAATATTGTCCTAGATTCATATTGTGGCACATCAAAAGTGGAGAGGTCACAGGAAAACTTTGTGGAACTGCGCAATATGGGCAACATTGTGGGCTATCTAGGTGAAAGGAATTCCAGAATTTTTAATGAAGAATATGGTTCTATAGACAGCTCATGGGAAAAGATTCAGTTCTGGGTAGCATTATGGGTAAAAGAACAAAAAGAGTTTAGGGATTGGATGTTTGCTGATTTGTTAAGGGGGTGATCGAACCTGTTGCAATTTTATTTTCAATTATTACTGTTTCTAGCTTTGTTCTCTAGGGACATCTTGTCCCTTTCTTGTATTATTATCTTTTTAATAATACTCTTTCTCATTTCTTTTCCAAAAAAATAAAAAAGAAAAAAAACCAGAGCAAAGTTACACAAAACAGGAGTACTCAGTACACATTTCTTTTCTTGAAATAATTTTTTTTTTTGAGAGAAAATATTTTAAAATGCCTTAAATTAGCTCAAAATTTTAATGAGCAAAATCTAACCAAAGAGTCTGTACATATTGTATACTCATTTCTGTTTACCTGCACGGTTGGTATCTTGATGTTGTGTTTTTTATTTTGTAGCAGTCTATTTTAGTTTTTACATCCTTTCACTTCTTGAATTTTTCCCCTTCTTGTTTGTAGACTTAATAGTCATCATGTGAGTTTTAAGTTAATCAATTGTACAGTTAATTATACATGACGAGTACAAAATTGTCTCACTGTATAAATATTACATGTGAATCCTCTTACTTTGATCTCAAGTTCTGACATAATTGGGAATTGTCGGCTTCTTTCTTTATGTAGATGCATTATGTTGGCTTTGTCGACACAGGAGACATGAATGTTGTTTCTGGGAAAAGGAAATATTCAAGCTTATTAGGATACACAAGCAGCAAGCTGGCCCAGGTGCGCTTAGTTGTTATCTGGTGCTTCTTAAACAGTTTGATTAGCTAGAGAATTTACTTATTTGGTTCTTTACATGCTCTTTATGGGGGGGGAAAAAAAAAGAATCTTGATATTCTGTTCTGGATCGTACATGACTTTGACAACCTCACTGGCAACCATATTTTCTTCTGAATACAATGCACCATATAAAGTTATGTCCCAAAAGGAATCTCCATGACCAGCTATCTAATAAGTGTGGAATGAAAATGAAAAAGAAGTAGAAGATATGGTTGTCTTACCTTCTTTGTCATCTGTTCTTTGTCTCTCACCACTAGAGCATTATGTGCATCCTTTTCCCATTTTGTAGCTTCTCCCACTTTTGTTTTTGCTTTTGCTGCTTTAATTTCTTTTATCATATCCAAGCTGCATCACCTAATATAAGCTGATTGTCTGCTAGTATTTAAACTGATGCACTTACTGAAGAGTGATTTTAGAACTGTTCTCTCCAGTTTATACGATAGTAAACAATACCTTAGGGACCCTGATTTCTCTTTTTGCAGGTTATGTTTAGTAGCGTTCTCTTTAGGCGGCTGCCTGCTGAAGCTGGTGTCAGCGTACTATGTGTATCACCTGGAATTGTCCACACAAATGTAGTAAGTTTCTTGACATATTACACTTTTATATGTGGGGAGTATAAAGTTGACCACAATGTGGATTACTTCGTTATGAATTTTTAAAAGAGATTACACATTCTATGCTGGAAGTGAGCTTTCCACTGATAAGCTTCACACTATTTGTAAGAAAAGCACTCCTTAAGTGATTCCTGTTGGTTTTTATATTTCATAGACGACTGACGTTACATCAATTTTTCTCTTCTGATTTGAACTGCAATTGCAGGCGAGGGATCTTCCCAAAATTGTTCAAGCTGCTTATCATCTGATACCATATTTTATTTTCAGTCCTCAAGAAGGTGAGTCTTCTTAAATGCTAGCACCTCTGTTTCAAAATCCTAATTATGTATCTCCAAACAAAGATGACATGTTTAATTTATTGACGAGCTAAGTACATTGGTTGGCATCTCTACCATCGTACTTTAGTTAAAGCTGGGTAATGATTTTCTTACCCCTTCTCTTTCTTATAGGAAGATGCATAGGACTTCAGATGGTGAATCACTTATTACAAACCCATTTATTTCGAGTGCATAGGATTTAGTACATTATTTAAAATTTTGACTTGGAATATGCACAGCTTAAAGTGGGTGGAATTCTGTGGTTTTCAATAATCTGATTACGGTATATTAATTGTTTGAATATATAATATATGATATTGGACAATTTAAGGATCTTACGAAAAGAACTGGGTTAGTCATATATGGACCTTGTTTTCTTTCTTTTCTTTTCTTTTCTTTTTTTCTTTTATTTTTAGACAGTATTCTCAATTAAGCAAAGCTAACTACCAACTATTCTATCAAGGATTTTCTGTGACGCTAAAATTATTTCAAATTGCAGGTATTTAGGCGCCAGTAATATTTTAAAGTTCATGAAGTTCTATATCTGAAACTGCATTTAAAAGGATATTGGTGGTCTCTATTCCATGATAATATATTCTATCAAATAATCAATTAAAAAAAGATTGCTGGTCTCAGTTTCCAAGATGTTAATATATTTTGACAAATAAGTTTCCCAATTATCCAGCTGTATTTGCTTATTTTGTTGTTACAACAAGTGTCATCATGTGAAATATTTTTGGTAGTTTCTGCTGGGTTTGGTTTACTCGTTTAGTTCATCACCCTTGTTTTTATCTTGTAGTAACATAAATTACTTTGAGATTTCAATGGCAGGATACGTTCTAGATTTTTGTATTTTTTAAGATTTATTTTTCAACTTGAGGTGTTTCTTTAAGTAGGGCTACTTCAGAGTTTCCCCACTATAGGAAGTCATCAAACTTAAGCCACATAATTTTACTGCCGCATCATAAGTCCTTGGGCATATCAATAATTAAAAAGAAAGAAGCAAATTTCACATGAAAATTTCTGAATCCAATGAGACCATACTTTAAGCCAGTATTGAAATAGGTCAGCTAGAATGGTATTTTACATTTAGAGCATATGGATCCGCTTGGGAAATACAGGTTGAATGCTTCATTAGACAGACAAAATATATAAGTTTGTCTGCTTTGGGAGTTTCTCTGGCATACCTAGTCCTAGTTATTGTTAAAGGGACGAAAGAAGCTAACTTACTGTAATTCCCTGCTAATGCAGGTTCCAGAAGCACTCTTTTTGCGGCCACTGATCCTCAAGTTCCAGAGTACTGCGAGCTGTTGAAATCAGATGATTGGCCTGTTTGTGCTTTCATATCTCACGATTGCCATCCGACGAATCCTTCTGAAGAAGCACACAGCATTGAAACTTCTCATGAAGTGTGGGAAAAGACACTAGAACTGATTGGCCTACCTTCAGATGCTGTCGAGAGGCTTATCGAAGGGGAAGATGTTGAGTGCAAATATGGAGCTAACCAGGAGTAGTTTTCTTCATCCTTTGTCATGCTTTGAGGTGTAACCTTTCGAAAAAGCCCACTAATTGCTCAGTGTAGATTATGCGTCAGAGCTGCCAATGTAGTTTGATTTCTTCAGTTGTGGTCATTCATTTTCTTACAGAGAAGGAAAGTGAAACTCCATGATCATGCTGGTGAAAATTAATGAAATCCTTTTTGCTTTGAACACAACTTTTATTTCACCCCTTTTGCTTTGATCCCTTTATTACTTAGTTACGATCTTCTGATCCCTATGTTTGCCCTCCTTCCTGGTCCTGGATATGTTTCTTACACCAAAGTGATTTCATAGGCGTATTTATTATTTAGGCAACGCAAATAAACTCGGGGATTAGTCCGAAATGAATTACTTGTCACTAGGTTGTGATTGACTTACTAGTGATTTGGCTGTGAAACAGTGAAGTATATTATGCAGTGAGCCAGAATGATCTTCCGCAGCATGCATAAGAGATTTGATTTGGCTGTGAAACTGTTGAAATCTGGCTTTGTTTAAGCTGAAATTAACTTGTATAAACTTCATTTCACAGAATGAGAAAAGAAAATGTTAAATAATAGGTATTTATTTTTATTATTATTTTTAATTATTCAAATTATGATAATCATTATATAATGATTATATAATGATGTAATAGATAAAAAAAATTATAAATTGAGATTACTTAAAATCTCAATCATTAAAATATTATGTAATAAGATTATGCTTTCGAACATAAAATAAACCTAAATATACTTATGGTTGACGGGCAAAATTAACTGCCATAGTGTAAAGGAATGTCGTTTTTGCTTCTGTATGGAAAACTGTGCAAAGAAAAGGGATTAATGTTATAGTAGCATTTTATTTTAAATACATATGTGCGTCTGAAAGTAGGCTCACATGAAGCAACTCTGTTCAGTTATATATGACTAAATACTCGAATTGGAGAATTTAAAGACATTTAGTGCTACAAACCCTAACAAATGATAATAATAATAATGAAACTAATAACATGTTGGGTTGGTTGTGTATTGGTGTATTTTTTAAAAAGCAAAAAGAAACAAAAAGTAGGGCTTGAGTCAAACTTAATACTTGATAATTCCATAAAAACGTAATTATCCAGTACTATTATGCTTTAAATTATGCTATGTTCTTGTTTGAATAAAGTTATTTTATTTATTTTTCATGTTGTTTTGATATTTTGTTTGCTTTTATATATTGGAGAATTAAATAAAAGGTATTGATGCAAAAAGGTGAGAAAAGGAGCACTTATGCGAGAGAGAAGTAGCAACCTAGTGCCATAAACTGGTGCCAAAAGGTTATCTTCGGCCAAATTCACCCGAAGCTTGGCATTGTAGTGCTAAGAAGTGCTTGGCGCCGCAACTCTACTTCAAATAGCACCCAGCAGCGCGGTACCAGAACACCAAGTCAGCAGCAAAAGTGGCACTGCAGTGCCATCTTCTGAGTCTTAGATTAACAATAGATTGCCAACATAATTTTTTTGACGATCTAAGGGTCCAGATTCATCTTGTCTTAAGTATGCAAGAGCCACTTCTTTAAAACCCTATTTTTTGAGTATAAAAGACATTGAGGGAGAGAGAAAGAGAGAGATGGAGGCAGCCATAAAAGGAGAAAAAGATGAAGATGAAGATATGCTCTAACCAACTCTGTTTCTTGATTTCCTCCACAACATCAATATCAACATCATAGTTTGTTTTTAGTTTTTTCTCTTCAATTTCTAGTTAGATTTTTTTTTTAATTTTTATATTTTGAGAGTAGTATAGTTGAGAGCAAATCTTAGAAGGGGGATTGAAGGGAGTAAGAACCAAGCTTGAAGGAAGAACTTGACAATTCCTATAAACATCTTCAAGCTCTTCAAATAAAAGGAATTCTATTACTCTTTTCTTTTTGATATTTGTATATTTTGTCTATGTTTATGTCTCTTTTGACACGTTAATTATCTAATTAAAGTAGTTTTTCTATCTTGAATGAACTTTGGAGATATGTAATAGATTAGAAATGAAATTATGTGTTTAGCCATAGATAGAGAGATATGCATTGAGATGAGATAGGAATGTATTCGTCTAATATGTATAACCAATTTAGGTATTTGTTCTCAATAATTTCATTCTAAGTTTAATTCTTATAGGAATATGGTAAGCCAGGTTAAATGAAAATAGTTGCATGACAACAGAAGAAGCTTGCAATTAATTGAGTTCACCCAGTTAACAATCATTTGGTTAAACTAATTAGCGAGAAAGCGAGATGATATGATAAAAAAATGGTTAGGGAATTAGTAAATATAAACATTTTTCATATTACTTAGTTTTTACTTATTTTGCATAATAGTATAGTTTCTCTTATTTTATTTCTTTAAAATTAATATTTCATTTGTTCGAATAAAATTAGAATTGAGATAATTTTAATACTTAGCATTGAATTAGAAATTAATCACTGTGAGTTTGACACTCTAAACTTCTAAATTTATATTACTTTTGACCGTATGCATTTACACGGGAATATGTGAATTCGATTTAAACTTGCATATTCTAACCAGCAATACTCTACTATGAATGGTAAGATTAGGAATGATTTTTCAATTATCGTCCCCATTCTAGAAGCCAAGTATAATCTCATACCTATTTTATTAACTATTCTTTAAGATGTAAGAATAATGCATATATTAATCAAAAGATAACGAGGAAACTCATAATTACCTGTTACCCATTGCTAATGAGAAAAATATTAAATTTCACATTATTATACGTACTATAGCCAAATTGGAAACTAACATTGAACAACAAAAATCGCTAAAATCTATGAATACAAATATTAATGTAAGTTATGAATTTGCTCCAAGATCTTAGATTATAAGTTTAGCTTAATCCCTGCAATAGCTAATTTTGGGGCCACGATTTGGAAAAGTATGCCTTGATATCCATGTTAAGATTTTCTCTTTTGGATGTCTATGTAACATACTTTAGTGGTTTTTTTTTTCAATTTTAATTTTTGGAATCAAATCTATGTTTGTTATTCTTTTTAGGTTTTTATTAAAAAAAAAACATTGGATTCTTTTATTTTAGTAAAAAAAAACTTAAAGCTTTTCATTATATCAAATTAAATTTTGAATTTTTTAAAATCTAACAATAAAAACCTTGGATTTCTGATTATATCAAATAAAATCTTGATATTTTAAAATCTAATCAAATTTAACCCAAAACAAATATTTAACTTACGAACATATCATATGATTAAGAAACGACTTTATTTTTTTAAGTATTCTATACTCATATACTACTTTTTTTATTTTGACTAAAAAAGTCAACATTTTTAATATAGAATGACATAGTTTTCATCCAATTGGGGATGCTTGTCAATGTAAATAGCTTCGTATAGTTGTGCATGACAGTCTACTTTAATAAGTCATTTGATTTATTCCGTGGACTAATTTGATTCGATTTTATAATCAAAATGTTTTATTTGATAATTAAAAACTCAATTTTTTTTGCTAAAATTAAACGAATACAAGATTTTTTTTTGTTTAATATAACTGAATACCCATATTTTTTTTTTTCTAAAATTAAAAATTTCAGGGTTTTTAAAGATAATAACCCTTTCTTTTTGTGAAGACATAGGTGTAAATCATAAGTAAGACATAGCATTCATTGTTTAAAGAGATTTTAAGAGTAAATAAATAAATAAAAATATGAAATATATCACAACTCCCGTAAAAGATAAAAGTATTTTCGATTAGCAATGTCACAAGCCGACCTTAGCTCAGTTGGTAGAGCGGAGGACTGTAGTCGGGAAAACCAACAGCTAATCCTTAGGTCGCTGGTTCGAATCCGGCAGGTCGGATCTCATTTTTCCTCAAAATTCTTTTTTTCTTTTCTTCCTAAAAAATTAGTAAAATCTAAATTTGATTTTTTTTTTTTTTTTTTTCTTTTTTTTTGGAAATGGATCTAAATTTGATATTTGTTAGTGCAGCATATTTATTATATAAGTCATCGTCTTCTTCTTCGCTGAACAAGAGCGCACATTAGCACCATATTAATTGCTCAAAACTCAATTTCACCAAACACCTCACCACTTTTGCTGCATCAGAACCCACTCTCTCCGCTAAAGAATATGGTAAGCTCATCGGATCTCGTTACCCTTTGTTTCGCAAAAGATCTCTCCTCTCTCTCTCTCTCTCTCTGCTTTTTTCTTCCCTTGTTTGGTTATTGAGAAAGTCTCGGAAAATCATTGGTTCCAGAACACTCGAACTCAGTTGAATTAAAATTATTGAGCTTCATCTTGACGAATCTACCTCGTTAGCTCGTTCCTTTAGGGTTTTATTTATATTTATATGTGTTTATATATATCTATATTATTATTATTTTGTCCCGATTTTAAGGTGTTTGATATATAAAATTGCATGTTTTCTTAATTGTATTAAATCATCCTGGAGTTGCTAATGAGTAGTTTTATCTTTGAATTTGGAACAATTTTAGGCAAACACATCACGTTTGTACTTAACTTGCATACGGAATACTCTTGAGGTTGCAATGTGCCTTCAGGTATGGCAGTTTTTACTATTTCTATTCTATTACCAAAATTTGTATGGAACTCATGTTCAAGACTCGGACTTTTATTGATAAAACTTCATTGTTGTACATGTTATCCTCTGGGTCCTACTGATTTTGCTCATTGAATTGCTATTGCTTTCAGAATTTTCCTTGTCAAGAAGTTGAAAGGCATAACAAGCCAGAGGTTGAGCTCAAGTATGTTGATAATGATTTTTTACTTTTGATGCCATGTGCCACTCTTTTTAGAACTATAAGTCCTTCTAAGTCAGATTTCTTTTTGTATCGATGTGTAATCGTTTTATTCGTACTTTTCAGGACCAGCCCTGAACTTCTTTTGAATCCTGTATGTACTATCTTTTTGACATCTTGCTTAGTTGTCCAAAGATTTGATCAGTTGTTCAAAGATTTGATTTTGAATCGTTGATGTTATACAAATTGTGATAGTTATCACATCTTGCTTGCTTGATTTCTGCTCATAGATTATTTTTTAATTTAGAAGTACTTTTCAGGTTTTGATTTGTCGAAACGAGGCTGAAAAATGTTTAATAGAGACATCTATTAATTCATTGCGCATAAGCCTCAAGGTAATTATGAATAATGCTGTTTTAGTTCGATGCTTTCTTGTATTTGATGAAGCCAAGTGAATAAGCAAAAGTTAGCCTATTACAGGCAATTGAATCTAGGACTTGTATGTCATCAGTCATAGAAATCTTTGATTCCTTCTGTTATTTTTGCTTGAACGATAAGGAAGCCTCATAATGTTATAAACTTTATCTTTCTCTCACTGTTATGCAAACTTTTTATGTTAATCCTGGGTCAGTGGAACTTATAGGTGTTATGTGGAATTTCTCAATTTATTTGATTTTGCTAACATGAAAGATCGTCAATCTAAATGATACTCAAGTTTAAGATTCATGCATATAATGGAATGTATAGGAGAAGTTAAAGGGTGGCCTGAGAATAAAATAGAAACTTCTGGCATAATAATCTTCTTAAATTTGTGATTGTTAGGACCCACGAATGAAAGAGGTTGAGGGGAAGAGGGCATTGCATGCAGGATTGGATAATTTTTATATGCATGCCAAAACATGTTAGTTTTTCTTTCTTAAAAAGATGATGGAATGTAGTAAATGCGAAATCAGATATTGTGCATGATTTATATGGAGACTTCATATGTAAGATGAAACCTTAATAAGTAGGTTTTCTTGAAGGGCTTTTCCTTTAAATCTCTAGTTTACAATTCTTAACCAACACAATAATACTGTATGTTTGATATGGGTACATAAAATTGCATCCACTCTTCAATTTCTTTTCTCCTAATATTTATAACATTTCCCCTCTTGCCTAGGTAAAGCAGTCGGATGAACTTGAAAACATACTAACCAAAAAGTTTCTTAGATTTTTGTCGATGAGAGCGGAAGCATTTCAGGTGTTGAGAAGAAAGCCAGTACAGGTGCGTAGGTCTTTTCCTCTGAGCTGGTGTTGGTCTTTTTTAATTCTATGGTGGTAAAGAAGTTTCTAGGTTCTGGCTTTTAACTTGCAAATGAAATTTTTTCAGCAAATTATACAGATTTGCTTAACATTTTATCACCCTTTTTTTTCTGTTGGCCTATTTATTTGTTCTTTTCTTTTTTTGCTGTGTGCAGGGTTATGATATTAGCTTTCTTATAACAAATTACCACTGTGAGGAAATGCAGAAGCACAAGCTCATTGATTTCATTGTACAATTCATGGAGGCAAGAACTTTATTAAACCTCATAAATGCATATTTCAATAGATTTCATCCTGATTGAGTGGTTGTAGCTGTATGTGTATTCCATTTTATTAGTTTAGTACCATAGACACAATGATGAACCCCCCAAAGTTTCTACATTCTAAATCTAAAATAATTTTTTTTTCCTAGGGTAGTTATTTACTGTTGTTCAGTGATTTTCAGTTGCAACTACTCATTCAGATATGGTTTCCTTGTATCCTAACATTAATGCCTTATTTCCTGAACTGGCTGTTGATCAAAATTTCCTTTTTAAGTTCAACTATATACCGTAAGCCTAACACATAAATTACGACCCTATTAAAACAGGGTTTATTAGATTATGGCTTTGTAATCTTAAGGCTTGCTGTTTATAATTGTTAGAACACTCATTACATCCCAATTTGTTTAACTTCTTGGACTGTGGCAGCCCCTACTTTTGATTTACTGTTTCCAGGCTTCTGACTTATGTCAATTGAGTTCAAGTGTAGCAATTAAACTTTCCCTTCCTTGGATGATATTTATAATCATAGTAAAATTATTTGCTCGGAAATTAGCATTCTCCCTTGAGTTGTTTTTATTGGTCTTTAAATTTGCTTATCCAAATTGTAATAGTGAGCATTGCTTGGAAATGCATTTAACATGGTATGGAAACCTATAGTTTTGAGTGTACTTTTTTTCTTTCTTTCTTAATTTATTTTTAATGTCCTCTTTCTCTCTATTAGTAACGTTATAGTGTTTTTTGGTGTTAAATTCAAGCCGCATATTCCTTCCTTACCCTTAAAGTAACTTATTGTAGTTTAGCATGATAGACCCTTTATTTGTTTTTTTATTTCTTCAATTGCAGGATATTGATAAAGAGATTAGTGAACTGAAGATGTCAGTGAACACGCGAGGGAGGCTGGTGGCAACCGAGTTCTTGAAGCAATTTATCTAGAGACATTGTGTGTTCATCATGTTGTATACTGGATATGAGGCTTTGTGATTAGGTCAAAACCATTCTTAATTTTCCCTATAAAAGTACACATCCTCAATCTATGTGCATTTTATTTTTTGAAGGGAGTAAATAGAAAGCTGTTTGCGTTTTACACGTATTGTCCTATTGATCGTCACAGTTTGCACGTGAAATTTATAATATACCATGGTAACATGTAAGAATTCAAGCTCTCTTAGATAATTAGTCTTTTGACAAAAGGTAGAAGAATAAATAATTGTTTCAGTTTGAAAAATTATTTTTTTTAATTATATGTTGAACTGGGGTTTCTTCATTCTGTTAATAATCAGTAGGACTTCTACTAACATTGAATAATAGAACTTCTATTAACCTTTTAATGTTAGTAAAAAGGACTAGCATTTAAATTTTTTTTTTAACAACTATGGACCAAAATAATAAAATCAAATTTTACTAACTAAAATGAGAATTTTCAATAATTTGTACCAACAGCTTTTAATCTTAATTCTGATACTTGTACAAGGTNAAAAAAAAGGAAAGTAAAAAAATAGCTTCTATTTACTTTTTTGATTTCTCGTCGAGGATCAAGATCACCCATCCAAATATCATGTACCAATTTGTGTCCAATTATTTTCGATGGTTCTAGAGATCTCACCTTATTTATCACTTTTTTTGTGTCTTTATTTGATTTTTCTTTAAATAATGTATCAAAATATAAGTAGTTAGACGCAAATTTTCTAATCACATTATTGTTTCTATTTTTTTTAAATGTATCAAGATATAAATGGTTAGACACAAATTAGTAAACGATATTTGTATAGGTGATTTTGATCCTCTTCTTGTATCTATTATGACAATTGATTAAAAGTTTCTTAGCCAAATCGCCGAATTTTGGGTTCAACTTTAAAAAATAGTTTTTTTTTGTATACTATTAAAAAATAATAAAATTTATTAAAAAATTTGCTAAAGAGCTGGGTAAATAAAAGAAGACTAAAATATATCAGTTTTTGAATATTTATATTAGTTTATGATTGATATACTAACATACAATAATTTTTTAGATTAACATAAAATTGATAATCTTAAATCTATATTAGTCAACGCCACGAATAGAAAGTTGACTGAGGAGAATGCGCTAGGTCGAATATTAGAAACAACTAATGGTGTAACCTATTCCGTATCGATAATGTGCAACCGACAGAAAAGAAAACTAGAATGATTTTCCCCAAATGGGTAATTCGCGAGAAAAGGGAAACAAGTTTCTGATTGTAAATATCAAGCGATCGATTCCATTTAAATTGTTACCTGACTTTGTATTGTTACTTAGAATTATATTGTCTGATTATGTACTTTTCCCGTTATCATAATTGGGAAACAATAAGCCACCCTCACCTATATAAAGGGGGCTCAGTCTCATTATTAATCATGATATAGTAATCTCACAATCACTTCACTATACACTCTCTTTGTAATTCTCTCTTGTTCTCACTTTGAGACTTAGAGAAACTCTTGTAACTCTCCAAAAAATAGTGAAGAACAGTAGACGTAGGCTCATCTTTTTTTGGTCTGAACCATTATAAAATTCTTGTCCCTTTATTTACTTCACTTGGTCAACCCTTTTCATATACAAGCTATATCTTACAATTTCCTAAATTTATTGTTGACAAAATCTCCGTCAACAATCGGCGCTAGAAGGAGGGCTATTCCAGCAAAGAGTTTGTCAATTTCGCTTCTTTAATAATGGCAAACACTAGAGACACCACCATAAATGCTGGAGTCAGCGAAAGTCAACCTCAAAGTATAGCTACTACACAGGTCGATCCTGCTCATAATCAACATGTTGTGACCATACTAGAGAATATTATCTAGAGACAGGATCGCACGGAAGATGCTCTGGTAAACCTTCAGCAAATTACTAACTAGATTAATGATTCTCTAAAGTGACTTGCTGAAGGACAGATGGTGACTTCACCACAACACGAACGTCCTAGAGATTGATATGCCTGATGACCTGAAAGAGGAATCTAGATCCAAGAGGCAGGAAATTGTGATCAACACAGAACCCAATAGGAGCGCCATGTAGATCGCACCTCTAAGAGAAAAGGTACGGTCATTACACTGAGAGTTCGAGCACAGATCATGATCGTGAACAACCTTCTCGGAGAGCTATCGTCAACCGTGATCATCTGAGCAATAAGTAAAATCGTCAATCGAGGAGCATCTTCAAAAAGATTAGCAGAGAGCCAAGACAGAATTCTACAGACCTAAGACAACACCTGAAACAGTGAGGTCAAAGAAGCAGTCATGAGCAATCCATATCACATCACAATGACCGAAGGCGATCTCATCGAACTATTTTGGTAGAATCTTCACAAAGGTCTCAGCAGACTCTGCTTGATCAATCTGTCTTACTTCGTGATAACAATGACCAAAGGTCACCCTTACCACTAGTAAGAGATAATATCTTTCCTCCAAACATCGATGTTCATAATTTGAGGATTGTATTAGATGCACTTGTTGGCTGGGATGATGAGCTTGTTGATGGATATCGTTAATCACCATTCAACGAAGAGATTCGAGCTGCTACATTACCTGTTAAATTCAAACTTCCCAACATAAAGACTTTTGATGAGAAAACTAATCTGCAGGACCATATGAATTACTTCAACAACCTAATGGAGCTCCATTGTGTCAGTGACCTCGTACACTGCAAGTGCTTTATTGTAACTCTCACAGGTGCCGCGAATAAGTAGTTCCGAGGACTTAAGCCTGGTTCAATCTCGTCCTAGCAGCAACTTCAAACTGCATTCTTGAGATAATTTCAGGCTGCAAAGAACTTTACGTTCCATCTATTAGTTTGTCTACTATTCGACAAAGTCCAGAAAAGACTCTGCGGTCTTACCTCAATTGCTTCACCTCAGAGTTGGCAAAAGTCAGTGACCTGCCTGAAGAGGGAGCCTTGACTCTAATGATAGCCAGGGTGCGATCAGAGACTAAACTCTGAGAGGAGTTATTAGAGCGAGAATACAGAACTCTTGAAGATTTCTATCAGAAAATTGGTCGACATTTAAAGGTAGAATCTTCATGTGAGAATCTTTATAAGACAAAGAAAGAAAGAGGAAAAGATGCGGCCAAAAATCCGACTACGACCAAAATAACAAGAGGTCAAAAAAAAGGAAGAATGAGCAACCAACTTAAAAGCAGCCCGAACCAAAGAAGCAGGAGATTCCAAGATCTCTCGTACGATTCAACAACTATACGAGCTGAGTATACTTATAGATCATATTTATGCAGTCACGAATCAACAAGAGTAATATCGTTAATTAGAGCCAATAAAATAGGATAGAGTGAAACGTGATCCTAACAAGTTCTACCAATATCACAATGACATTGGACATGATACCAATAACCGTTATGATATGAAAGATGAAATCAAAAGATTAATTAGAGAAGGGCAACTGCGGCAGTATACCTGGCAGAATAATGAAAAGAGAGAAGAAACCAACAATGACCCCCCGAAATTCAACGCAGAGTACGAACTATCTTTGGAGGTCCGCATGTTGGTGGAGACTCGAAGAGGACACTAGAAAAGTACGCATGAGAAGCTCGACAGTAGCCATTGACTAATGTTATGCACCCTAGCACCGACCATAGAAGTTTCAACGGGTACCTGACATAGACATCATCTTCACAGAGTAGAATACAATGGAGGTCAATTATCTGTAAAATGATGTACTTGTCATAAAAATCAACTATAAAAGCATACAACTATGGCAAGTATTAGTCAATAATGGGAGTGTTATCGACATCTTATACTATAATACTTTCAAAAAGATGGGATTGAGTGATAGTGATTTGAAACCTGCCGTCACTTCATTTTGTAGATTCAATGGCAACAGCATAAAGCTAGTTCACGGGTCACCATGTTCCCTGAATGAGAAATACGATGACAAGAGCCAAAACCAATATTAGAAATAAAAAAATAAAATATCATTAATAATAGACAGTCCAACAAAACATAGGGAGGAACTTGTAATAACTTGTACTGCTAAAAGAGAATCAGACTTAATAGAAGCCAATAGGCAGCCAAACTTAACAGCCAAATAGACCCCGCAGCCAATCTCAATAGCCAAACGGACCCCTTCCCTAATAGCAAGTAACTCATTGGTAACAACATCAAAATAACCTGCAATATGAAAAGACCAGCAAGTCAGAACTGAGATCTCTGAATCTCTTATAGCACCACCCACACCAATGAAACCACTATACTTTATTACGGCAGCATTAACTTTTAACTTAAGAGATCCTTGTAATAGTTTACATCGCTTAACTAAATTCCGGTCCTGATGAATAGAAAGCACGTTGACAACTCCAAGCCATCCTGAAATTCGAAAAGATAGGATTGAACCCAGTTAAGCAAAGCAGCAACATCTCTACTGTTCTGATTATGCAAGACATCATTTCTTCTATTCCAAATGGCCCAAAACAAAACACAAAAGACCTTCAATAAAGCCACCTCTGCAGTCATGGAATAGGAAATAAGAATATCCGCTGCTAAAGCAAACATCCTATTTTGAAAGAAGTCATAGCACCCAAGAAGAGTCCATAGAACTGAAAGAAAATCACACAAAAAGAAGCAGTGGTTAATAGTCTCCAACTCTATACAACAACAGCAACACAATGGATCAATATGAAGCTTTCGATTAATAAGGTTTACATTGATTGGGAGACCTTCATGAAAAAGCCGCCAAATGAAAAAGTTAACTTTGGATGGAATTTTAAGGTTCCAAAGCTTATTCCACCAGCGATGTGTAGATGAGTCTGAAGAGAAACTTTCGCCAATATAATCACTGAGGGCAACCATGAAGCCAGACTTGATAAAGTACATCCTATTCTTGCCATAATGCCAAATTAGCCTATCACTAAAAGAAGAGAAGCCCAGTGGAATTGCAAAAATTTTAGACCAATCAATATGTAAAAAGTGTTGCTCAATCAACCTATAATTCCATATACCCGGACTCAACAACAAATCACACACTCTGATATTTGAATCATAAGAGGGTGTAATTGGCTTAAAAAGGGAAGGCCTAAATAACCAAGGATCATTGAACACCTTGACTAAATTCCCATTTCCAATACACCAGCAAAGCCCTTTCTTCAGAAGATCTCACCCCCAAATGATACTCTTCCATAGCCAAGAACTGCCAATTTTATCACCAGCCTCCAAAAAATTACTGAGTAAAATATTTTCCTCGTAACACTTGACTAAAGGATTCAGAATATTGTAACAATCTCCAAGCCTGTTTTGCGATAAAGGCTTGATTAAAAAGGCCTATATCCTAAAATCCTAAGCCTCCCATAACTTTTAGTCTATAAACAGTGTCCCATTTAATCCAGACAATCTTCCTATTACCATCCCTTGTGCCCCACCAAAAGGAAAGAAAAAGAAATTGGATTTCATTGCAAAGACTAACCGGAATCTTAAAATCACTCATCACATAAGTTGGAATAGCTTAGAGAACTGCTTTAATGAGGACTTCACGCCCCCCCAACCGAGAAAAGACCCTTACGCTAGCCCTGGATTTGTTTTCGAATGCGATCTAGGATTACTTCAAAAGTACGCCGCTTATTTTTCTCCACCACTGTTGGAAGACCCTTAATATTTATCATGAGACTAAACAGCAACAACGCCAAGAGTTTGAAGAATATCTGCAGCGATAGAAGCATCTGTGTTGAGGCTTGGTAAAAACAAATGACTAATATGAGGTCAGTTTAACAAACACCGAAGCCCATAATATCATTTCTACGCTCAGCTGCTTTAATCAAGGAAGAAAAGCCTTCTGCACACAAAAGAAACAAATATGGTGAAAGCGGCAGCCTTATCGGAGACCACGAGATGGAAAAATATAACCCTCAGCTTTTCCATTCAAAATAACGGAGCAAGAAGAAGTCAACATATAATCTATAACTCTTGAAATCCAGCGTAAACCAAATCCCGTGTGACCCATAAGTTGCTCTGAAAAACCCCATTTCACGTGATCATAAGCCTTGTGCATATCCAGTTTGAGTGCCATAAAGCCTTTTTTGTCATTAGACTTCCTACAAAGGGATTGGAGAGACTCATAGGCAATGATTGTATTATCAGTTATTAGAAATCCAAGAGCAAAAGCGCTTTGATTATCTGAAATAAGAGTTGACAAGACTTGCGTCAGACGATTCGCTAAAACTTTCGAGATAATCTTATAAATTATATAACACAGACTTATAGGTTGAAAATCTAAAACTTGTTTAGGATCTGATTTCTTGGGGATAAGGATGATATATGTAGAGTTAAGGGCACGCACCGAGACACCATCATTAAGAACACTAAGACACACCCTACAAACACTACCCCTACCACTTCCCAGAATTTTTAGAAAAAGAGAGCATGAAACCCTACCAGTCCCGGGGCCTTAGTACCACCCCTCTGAAAAAGAGCATCATGTATTTCCGAAGCGGTGAAAGGTTCATCCAACCGACTTGCCAAAGAATTATCAAGGGTCTTATCAATAGCATCCAAGACCAAGCCAATAACCTCCCTGCTCAGTTTACAGGAAAGAAAAATTCCCGAAAAATAGTTCTCAATTACTTTCACCATCTCCTTTCTCCCCTCAACCCATGTACTAATAGAATTTTGAAGTCCCAAAATTCTTTTCTTTTTTCAATGACTAGACGGATTATTATTTTTATTTATTTTTTTTTTTGTATGAAAACAAGCAATATTACGATCCCCAATTTTTAACCAATCCACCCTAGAACATTTTCTCCAGTGCAACTCCCCCTTCTCAAGTAAATTCTCCAATTTTGCCTAAGCCACAATTCTCTCGTCTGTTGACCCAAGTAAAAGAAGGTCCAGAAAAACCCAAATCACTCAACCCAGTATCCGAAAGAGCGCAGTGAAAGTTAACCATTGCCGAACCCAATCTGTCAACTCCAGCTTTCTTCCCAGACAAACTCAGAATCTCATTATAATCTCCAACACAAAGCCAAGGTAATGAATTCAAAGTTTTAAGACACTTAAGAAGGTCCCAGGAACAATGACGGACATGGGGTTTAGGATTACCGTAAAATCCAGTAAATCTCCACCAGTTACCATCCGTCGACTGAACAGAAGCATCAATACGACCTTTAGAAAAGGAGTGACCAGTCACGAACTAAGCATCATCCCATAAATGGAGTAAACCACGCCCTTTTGAATTTACAAAGAAGCAATTAGGAAGACCAACCAAATACTTGATTTTCTCCGCTGCACCACCATATAGCTTAGTTTCCGAGAGAAAAACTAAACTAGAGGAATCCTTACGAATCAAATCACGCAAGGTATTTAATGTACAGGGAGGGGTTCACCAAACCCTGCACATTCCAGCAAAGGACACTCATTGGGCTTGGCGGTCTTGACCACCAGAAACTGCCAAAGTAGTGACATCTGAAGCCGAAAAATCGAAAAATCAACACTACATTCTCGAGCCTTCTTCGTAATTGATCCAAGGCCATCCTCAAAACCATCAACAACCATCTTCCTCTTAGTATGACTTCAGAAACAGACCCGAAGAATCAGCAATAGGGGGCGATTTATTCTTTGATACGACTCTTAGCCAAACCCGAGTTCTGTTTTGTTAGAGAGGCAAAGTTAATTATATATGTTCTTAAAAGGAGAAACTGCATGGGGACTCTTGGCATGTCTCTTACGAGTTTTAAGCTTGGCTAGTACTAGACTTTTTAATACGATGCCACTTTCAAACCTGTTTTGGAGAAGTCACACGTGATTGGCCAGCTACCTTCTCAATTAGCTGGTTAATGCTAACATCTCCATCTCCATCCACCACGTGAGTAGTTTTGTAAGTACGAGAGTTAGCATGTTGAGCATCTTCTATATCCTTATCTGGCACCACCTTCCTATCTTCAGCATTTAAATTGAAAATATTCCCATTATTCTCATTATGCTCTTAATAACCCGAATTATGCCCCTAATTTTTCTCCTCCAGAATTAAATGTCTGTTTTGAATTACTGCCAATTGTTTGCCAGGTGTGCCTCTCTGATTGTTGTTACCGGATTTCTTCGATTTTTCACCCTGAATCTTGCCGACTAGCTTCGACCGCTGCTGAACAGGAGAAAAGTTCTGATTTGACTGAGAACCAGTCACTAACGACCATTCAAAGAGTTGTTGCTCTCTCTTTAATCGCATGTTAATTGCATCTTCATCAAACATACTGTTGTGCGATCTTAAATCCTAAGGTCGCATAAGGATATGTGATCTCCTCCGTGAAAATTATATGCGACCTCTTCTGTGATGGTTATATGCGATCTCTTCCATAGGATTTGTGCGACCTTCTCCGTACAATTTGCCTTATCAAACAGGAAATCTATAAGAAGAGGGAAACAAGTAAATGCTATGGAAGAAACCTACAAGGAAAGAGAAACTGAAGTCTCCTATTTGTGATTAATTAGTTATCCGTTTTGAATAGTTATCCAATTATATTGTTACTTAATTTACGTTACCCAATTGTATAGTTACCTGTTTATGCAATTAGGATCCTAGAGACATAAGGATCCTAGGGACATAAGGTTATCTTTATTTATATAAAGGGGACTCTATGTTCCGAAGAAAAAAATGAAGTCACAAAGAAACCAAGTCAGAGCAAATTCAAGTCTGGGTAATTCCAAGTTTAGAGTATTCTAAGGTTTGGGTAGTCTAAGTTTTTAGTATTCTTCAATAACTTTTCAGTCTTTCCGATTTCCAGACGAGATTGTAACCTTGAGTGTTCATTATTATTCATAAAATAGTGAGAAAACAATAGATGTAGGCTCATCTTTTTCGGGACTGAACCACTATAAATCTTTTTCTCCTTATTTATTTTGATTATTACTTTAATTCACATAAGCCACATCTTGATTTTTTCTAAATTTATTGTTGATAAAACCTCCATCAACACGTACTCTCTACTTCATCTATTCCAACACCTGACACCTGAAAGGTTATCTTCACTTGCGCTTGATTTACTTGATGAAGTTTCTGAATCGGACCGCTGGGGTTTCTTCTTCTTCTTCATCCGACGCTCCTTCCTCCACTGCTTAAGATTAAAAGCTTTCATCCATTCCCGTTAACGGAGAGGTTCTGGCTTACCATCAACATCGACGAATTCATCATCTGGGCATTCATGGACCTTATGTCCAATAAGTCCACGACTGAATTCAGGGAGACATTCGTATTGAACAATGACTGGTACATCATAGTTAACTTCTGGAAGTGACACTCGAATCCCTCGACCAAGAGGTTGAGTCTCAAATTAACCCATTCCGAGTCAAAATCAATCACCGTTCCCAACTGACTCCCCCAAAGACGAGCACAATTATCATTCCAACAAGTAAGAGGAGCCTTCTGAAAGTGAATCCAAAATGACACCTTCGTGAAATCAAGATACACTCTTGGGCTTTAGCAAAGAAATAAGTTGATTGTTAAAATCAATTTTTTGTTTCATTAAGCGAATAAAAGTCCATTCTCATATTCCATAATGAAAATATTAGATTAATACCACTTTATAGACCCAATTACTTAATTTTAATAGCCATTTTTTTCGCTCTAGTTTATACGATTTTTTCTTTTAAACAAGTCTATCCTTTGCTTTTGTTGCTTGTCCAATCAAACCAATTGCTTTTGTTGATAAAGAAAATTTGGGTTTGGGTTTATTTTTTCATTTTTTTATACTTGTGTTTTTTGTTGTATAGCATCATTTGAAATACGTATCTCATGTTCTTGATGTTTTCATTGATGAGTTTTTTTTCATATACGCACCCATACATTGCAATGCCTACATGCCCTTTTCGAACAATCTCCTTTCATTGTTAGAATTATGGATGTGAAATCGAAGAGGAATAATGTTACAGAGAATTGGGATACAGGAGATGACTTAGTCCTTGAGACTTTAATTTCGAATGGAGCAGACGTGGGTCCTCCTGTTAGATATGCCTTTGACATGGGGAGACCAGAGTCACATCCTTCACCAGTTCAAAAATGTGTTGAAGAAGGAGGTTGAGATTGAGGATCTCTGCAAAACACACTATGAGGAATTTGTTCTTGCGGTCGATGAGCTTCGAGGCGTTTTGGATGATGCTGAAGAATTTCATAAATATTGTGGAAAGTTCTCAATTATTTGCTACTATCTCTCAGAAATGATTTGACTCTTAGTCACACTAAAATATTATCATGTCTCAAAATCTCTAAGAAGTGTTAAACACAATTTCTTATATTGTAATTTGGTCAATATTTGCTTAGAAATAATTAAGAAAATGAATGAAGTTTGCTGAATTCTACGAGGTTCTTCATTGTTATTGTCTATCACAAATGGTATGACTTTTAGTCACATTAAATAATTTGGTCAATATTTTCTTAGAAACAATCAAGAAAATGAATAATATTTGTTGGAACATATGAAATAATGAAAGAAAATGAATAATATTTGTTGGAACATATGAAATAATGAGTGACTAAATAAATCAAGATGAATTATGTCATAGGTACTCTATCATTTATTACTAATTATAAAATTGTGAGTAATATAGTAATTTAAAATATACTTGGAAAAGATGCCATGAAAATTGTGACCATCGGTTAGAAAATTATGACGCAGTCTAAATTTTTAAAATCTCATAATATTCATAACGATGTAAAATAAAATATACTATTAAAATAATAGTAAAAAAAAAATAAACTGTAACCATCAATAATAAAATTGTGATTACTAGAAACAAAGCATAAAATGACAAAAAGACAGTTTCAAAATGAGCATTTTTTTCTCTTTCCAAAAGTAATTAAAAAAATCATTATTTTGAACTATAAATGTTATTTTGAAAAAATGAAATATAAAAGTCAATTTGGCTCAAATTTGAACTATCTAGATCAATTTCACAAGGTATTCAGCTACATAACCCAATAGATATGACACTCAAACTAAGTGGGCTAGTTGATTAGAAGATTTTGGGCTTTGTTTAAATCTTCCAAAGAGTCGTATCATAAGGATGTGAGAAATTGTTTTTCAATTACTTGGGAAACTAGATTTGGTTTTTTTTTTAACATCATTTAAATAAATATCCATTTTATATATATAGCAAAATGACCAAGTATATGCATTTTTACATTTATTATATCTACTTATATACTAAATTGGTTTTATATACTGAGTATATTAGATTTTATACTTATACATATATTGTATACCTTTATCATTTTAAAAAATAGATATTAACTTAAGATTAGTCCAAAATTCGGTCATTTTAGTATGAGACTTTTTAATTTTAAGGGTGCATGTGTAAATATTTTAGTCCGAAGGTTTTGATGTAATTTCTTCTACTATTATTATATTACTTCTGAGTATTATTCTATTGAAATAATTTTTGTTAATGGTACATTTGTCTTATAATATTATATTAATAGTAGTAGCAGTAGTAATAACCGTTGTTATTATTATTACAACTACTACTAATATTAAAGTTAATTTTACTAACTTTTAACTTATAGCCGTTGTACCACTTTAGTTTTAAATTTTTAATTTAAATAATTCCCCTAAACTTTATAAGTATTGTTGAATCTTTAGTCTTTATTCCAGGTATAAAAACTATCATTCACCAAGTGGTACAGATCACATGATTCAGGGATCATTTGAGAAAAAAAATATTCAACATGTGAAAATTAGGCCTTGAATAGTATTTTTAAAGAAATATCGTTGGCTTTGATTTTGTAGATCTCGTATGGGTTTTATTAAAAAAATACCAATTTATAAAAAATATTTTAAAAAATATCATTTTTTAAAATAGTAATTATTAATCGAAAACCAGTTTTTAGAAATTAGATAACCAGTTTTTAGAAACTAGTAACTAATAATCAAAAGTATTTGTAACATATATATAAAAGGTAATTGATAACTGGTAATCAGATTTCAAAAACCGGTAAATAGTAATTATTTTAAAAATTATATTTTTCTAAAAACTTTTTAAAAGTGATATTTTTTTTAATAAAATCTTTATAGGAAATGAGGAAAAAATAATTGATCTCCGTATTTTTGTAATGTATTTTAGTTTTTATAGGTAAAAGTGTTAGAAACCTATTAAACATCCCAATTTTCATTCAAATGTTAGAATATTTATCCATGACATGAAAAATTAACTATTTGGAAAAAAAATTCTTCCTACCAATTTTTTTAATTAGCAATACATTCTTTTTCATTTTAGTTCCTACTGAACAATTCATTACAAGTAAACGTGAACTTTACCCCCCATCAAAAAAAAAAAAACTATTTTTTTATGTTGATAGAATTTTGTTAAGAGGTGACATTTTTATTGAGAAAAGTCTTAAAATTACCTTAAGTTTATTTTATTTCCATGTGTTTTAAGAAATATGGGGAAATCTCTTTGAATTTGGTTTTTTATTATAAGCAATATTTTAATTAACTATTTTTAAAATTTGACCTCATCGTATCATCAAAATTAGAGAACTTAATGGAAAATGACAAAATTTCTCTAGTGAAGGATAGATTTAGATTTAAAATATAATGAAGAATTATTTATATTAGTTTTCAAACAACATTTTAATTTTTCAAATCACTTCATAAGTAATAAAAATAGTTTCCAAACAAGTATCTATATATTCAAACATATAGTAAAAAATATAGGATAAACATAAATTTGTCATCTACTAAGAGTAATTTTATCATTTTTTATTGGTTTTCCTAATTTAATTTACTGGAGAAGGTCGAATTTAAAATATTTATCAAATTACAAGCCTTTTTGTAATAAAAAAAATCAAATTTAAAGGTTTTACCATATTTCTTAAAACACGAGGGTTTATTAAAAAAAAAAAAAAAGCTAGTTTAAGGTCATTTTACGATGTTTTCTCTATTTTTGTTATTAGAATTGAAGGAAAAAATGTGACTTCACCATAACAAATTAGATATTTTCACTTTATCCCTTTAAAGTCAAAACATAGCAAAATACCCAAAAAAAAAAAAGTATAATTGTCAAGGTAAATTTATATGGCAATAATATATTCTTTAGGAATTTTATTGTAACCTTAACATTCTAAATAATATTGAGATTAATCTCAAAAAGGAAAAAAGAAAATGAGCAAATCATTTTTGACCAATAGTTAATATTCCTTTGGCAAAAAAAAAAAATAATGAGAAAGTGAAAAGATCATTATATAAGTTGAAAAATTCGGATTGTAAAATTATACAATAGCAATAACTCGAAAACATTAGTTATGATAATTGTTCTGAGCTTTCTAATTAATGGGTTTCCCAAATCATAATGTTGCGCCTAAGATACTCAGTTTCTTTAGACTTGCAAGCATCACGTCCTTGTATTTTCTTAAGCTAATTACTTACAATATATTTGGTAGGAGAGAGAAGGGAAAAAACTGATAGGGGTGAGAAGATTATTGGATGGATTTGGGATATGATAGTTATTTACTATGAGAGATTTTAGGAGGGGAGAGATAAGAAAAGGGATTTCAAATCATCAATTTTAGCTAATTTTTAATTCCTTCAAAATTAAAGAGATTTTGGGTGAGAGATGTCCAATTAAGTGATAGAGTGGTTATTTTAACTATAATCTTTCTCTTACCAAACAATAGAGAGGATTTTGGTCTTCTCTCTTTCTTCTCGTACCAAATACAATAAGGGAATAGTACTCTCCTTCCTCTCTCATTTCTCTTCCTTAGGTAATATAGATCTCCTTCTTTCCTTTCTTTTCTCCCTCCGACCAAACATAGCCTTAGATACAAAACAAACATATTTCAAGTTGCCGAGATAAATTAAGCTCTGACAATTCATAACCAAACAATGTGAAGACTCCCGCTACTAGTTTTGTAATTTCACAGTCCCCGCCAGCGCAGAGTTTCATCAACGACCCCGGAAAGGGAAGCATGAACAATATATTGAGTGAAACACCACCTAGTGCGTATTTATCTTAATGACAACCAAGCCATTTATTCCATTTTTCCCAAATACTAATAAACAACACCGGAAATACTAACCCAAACATGGTTTCACAATGCAAGTAGTACTATGAAGTCCATAAATAATTACACATTAGGTACCAATTAATAGCAACAGGAATACTTCTCCAAATAACATATTTTTGGAAGCTTAATAGAGTCAAAAATTCTCAAAGAAGAATAGATAAAAATAAGTACTTATCATACGTATTAAAACTCAATATGAGAAAAATAGCTAGGAAATGACTGAATCACGGCCTCACTAGCGTGCTCGTGTTCTTGAGTTAGCGCACCTGAAAATACACAAAATGTATTTGAATGTCAAAAGAGTGACTAGAGCAGATTAAGTAAAATATTAAGGAAATAGTTCTGTAATACAAATAGCAGGTCTTTTAGTGTTTTGATGCATAGTCTCACTGGATTATTGGCTATCATTCCTCTATTTTTGGAATTATAATTGTGCTGGTGTTGTTGTTGTTGCCGAGGAGATTCGTATTCCCCTTGGTATATATACGTTCCTTCCTTTAAGTTGTTGTGTTTATAATTCTATTGCGGATGGTGAATGGACTCAGCCTGATTCTTTCAAGCTCTGCTAACATATGGCTGTTGGAGTCCGATTACGAAGACCATAAGGTAACATGACCACATTTTTCTCATGTTAATAGGGACAAGGTCCTTTTGAAACCTTTTTTATTCCTCCCAGCAGATCTTTATTTGGTTTTGAGGCTATTTCATGGTCAGATTTCCTACTTAGGATAAGCTTCAACCTTGTGATTTTCAGTTTGCCTCTAGATGTTGGTTTTATGTTCCAACATTTTCTTCCATTTGTTTGTTCATTCACTCTTCTAGTTAGCTAAAGAAGTTTAGAATTGGGTGGCTGTTGCTTTCGGTGTAAATATTGTCTCTTTAGATGTTTACTCTTTTATTGATTGGTTTGTTTCAAGATTTTCAGCCTCAGATTAGTTAATATCTTTGTTAGGTTGAAATTTTTTAGGTTCTAAGGGTGATAAATTTGGTCTTTCATAAACCCGAATATTTTTCGTGGGATTTGCTTATAAGTCTGGTTCTGATATTACCTTGAGGTAAGCCATTTAATTGGTTAGGTAATAAGCTTCATTTAAGGAAGTGGATCCAGAATTCTTTGAAGGTGGATGTCTTCCTTAGAAGAAGCATTCAACCAATGAGCACCCCTATGGAGGAGCATTCATTCATTCAAAATAGGAATAATAATTCTAGGTCAGTACTGTGACCATCAAGGCAGGATGGGATAAGCTAAGCTAAAATGAGAATTACTAAAAGGAACAAAAGAAACTTCGATATCAATGGACAATTCATACTGGCAGCACTTCACTAGGCCAATTATATGCAGGGACGTTGGTTTCAGCATGCATGATTCATACTTAATTTCTTGATAAATTGAGTGGCCCAATCAAACAATATGATTTGAAATTGCAAAAATGAAACATAAGTACTTTACAGGGATGGTATGCCATTATAGATGAATAAGAAGAGTAGGCCATAAGTACTAGCGTGACAATTTGTATAGCAATGAGAAAATTCAGCCAAAATAGAACCTATATAAAATAATAACAATACTAATTTTTGTAAAGCAACTGTTTTGCAAGAAATCTTACCACAAATGTTCGTCAAGGCTGAACCTAGTTTCAACATCTTCACGAAGACCCTAGTAGTTCTCGCCTATGTCGAATACACTACAGCAGAATTTTGTAACAAAATAATTGTCATGCAAAAAGTTCTCAAAATATCAGTCCGGAATTATGAGTGACACAAGAACGAACAATGTCAAGAGTCAATACATAGGATACAAATAAATCCACAACACTTTGGTAGTAGTTTTGATATCAGCTGGCTATTATTTTTGTCCATAAAAAAAAAAAAATCTTCGAAAAAGTTGTGAATTTGGTAAAATGAAAACCAAAAGAATTCCACATCGATGCACTTACTCGTCATCAGCTACTGCTGCTTCAGTACTGATAAATTTTGGTCTAACGGTGATAAATCACGGTGTATGGGATGTGAGAGATCTTGAGCCAGTCCTCCCCATCTCTGCAACGTTTCTCAAGAATTGGACAGTTACGAATGCTCAAAGTCTTAAATTGTATCGTTTTCATGAAGCCAGGAAGAGCTTTTAGGCTCTCACAGCAAGAAATTTCTAAGAAAACAAGACTTGGCATTATTACATATTTACTGTGCTCATCTCCTTCTTTCGACGAGACTGAGCTTAATCCCGACCACTCTTTCCTCCTGAACAAGCCCTTCAAGGAAACTTCTTTCAGCTTCGAGAATGATAACTAAGCGGCTTTGTATCGAAGATGTGTCACTGCACAAAAACTCAAGGCCAACTCTTTCAACTTTGCTCATGTCTTCTATATGGAGCGATTCATGGCTTGGCAAATTTTCAAGAGGTGGTAGAAATTCACAGTTCTGACAGCGAATCAGAGAAAGGCTTTTCAGATGAAGTAGCGAAACCATCCAATTGGGAAACTTGGATCCCCAGTATTCTTCAATTTCTAAAGCCATCAAGTCTTGTGGCGGTTCGAACCTCTCTAATAGTATTTGCAATTCAACTTCTGTTCTCCGCCGCACATTGGCTTGCGAAAATTTGTAGCTTCAAATCAACAAGGTACTTTTTGTTAGAAATAAACCTTTTTTTGTGACTCATTGGGTCATAGTATAGTTATTTGGACTTGTGTTGTGAGTTGGGCTTATTTTGGTATGTGTATCTAATAACACATAGTTTAACATCTAAGTTTCTAGAGTATTCTTGTATTTGCTAGATTACTCTTATATTTTGTATAATTAATTAGGTGGTAAAGGTTATATAGAGTATCTAGAATCATCTTTGGAGAAGTATAAATAGAGTGCTCCTCCCACCATTTTGTATCAAGCAAAAGAGAAACAATTTAAGTAATAATACAAGTTCTTCTCTTCTACTAAAATTCTCTCTAGTTTCTTCCTTAGCCTTTCTAGCCTTAAAAACCTCTTATTTCCAACAAAGTGGTATCAGAGTAAGGTTGTGAATTCTCTTGAAATTCTAAGTATGCTCTGTGATTGCAACTTTGACTGATCTTCTACATCAGAAAAGAATTCTTGAGATTGAGAGTTAGCCATTTGTTCCAAACATACTACTATTACATATCAAATCGAAGAGCTCGATGAGAGAGCATGCTGTCGCCAGGATTAGCCCAATCAGAGTCCGAACGAGTTTGAACGAGTCATCAGAAATTTGCTGCCACAAACTGAGTCAACTCACTGAGTTAAGCTGAGTCAGAGCCGTTTGACTGAGCTGTCAGAGTTGTTGACTAAGCCATCAGAGCCGTTTGACCGCGTCGTTGACCTACCTGTTGACCGTTGACTGAGTGTTGACTTTGACCAAGTCGATACACAAGTCAGTCTTAAGGTTTTTCGATATTCTTGATCTATCTATGTAGTTGAAATTTCCAAAATCTCACTCTGTTAAGAGTTATGACTACTGGCAGTTTAGTATCTCTTCAAGTTCTACCACTTCAAGGCAATAACTTTGATAATTGGACTATCAAAATGAAAGTCCTCCTTGGAGCATATTATATTTGAGAAGTAGTAGAGAAAGGCTACGAAGAGCCAAGAGATGAGGTAACACTATCTTCAACACAGAAGGATAGTTTAAAAGATTCAAGAAAGAGAGACAAAAAAGCTCTCTTCCTCATCTACTAGGCCTTAGACGACGACGCATTTGAGAAAATCTCAAGTGCAACCTCTGCTAAGAAAGTATGGGAGAAACTTCAAATTTCATACAAGGGAGAAGAAAAGGTCAAAAAGATCTGCCTTCAAACTCTAAGAGGAGAGTTTGATTTATTATATATGACAGAGACTGAGTCAGTTTCTGACTACTTTTCAAGAGTTCTAACTATTTTCAATCAAATGAAGAGAAATGGTAAGAAACTAGAAAATATTACGATCATGGAAAAGATTCTTCGATCTTTAGATCCAAAATTCAAGAATATTGTTACTGTCATTGAAGAAACCAAAGACTTAGGAGCCATGATGATAGAACAACTCTTAGGTTCCTTGCAAGCCCACGAAGAAAAGAAAAAGAAGATGCAAAATTTCAACGAGCAGCTCCTTAAGACTGAACTCCAAGAGAAAGAAGAAGATTCCGGCAAAGGAAGAGGACGTGGAAGAGGTCGTGGCCAAGGAAGAGATCGTGGACATGGAAGAGGATGCTTCAATAACAATTATGAAAATGAAGATAGACGAGAAAGTTTGACAAGAGGACATTGAAGAGGTAACCCACAGCGTTGGCATTGTTGACCTATGCAGCTTTCAATCTTATCTTATTTTGATCATAACAAACATGTGATTTAGTTACTAATAATTGGCTTGAGTTTATAGTTATGAAGTTGAAAAAGAGATTGATAAAACTCAAGAAATGAAGTTCTCAAAAATAGAGCATCATTGATAAACCTCGAAAGGTGAAGATGAATGTGAAGAATCAATATTCAAGATTAAGTCTAAATAGGTTAAAATTTATTTCCTAGTCTTGTACTTGATTTATTGCATTGCACAAAATATTCTCTTTGATATGGCTCAAAAATCTTTCAAATGATTTTTCAAACGAATCTTCAAATTCTTTGGATGAAACAAACTCTTTTAGATTTTGGCATGAAATTTGCATATGTGCCTATTAAATATGATAATACTAGTGCTATAAGCTTATCTAAAAATTCTATTTTGCATTCACGAGCTAAGCGTATTGATATAAGACACCATTTCCTTTGTGATCACATAAAAAAAGGTGATGTTTCTCTTGAATTTGTCTCCACTGAAAAACAATTAGAGGACATTTTTACAAAACCTCTTGGTGAAGAACGATTTTGTATAATTAGAAGAGAACTTGGCATGCTCGATTTTGATAAAATTTCTTAATTTTACTTTGTCTATTTTTTTAGTCTTTATTCTATCTTATTTTATTTGACCAAATCTGAAACTCTCAATTGATTCTTTAAAAATATGTATTTTTTGAGTGTTTTCGCCAAATCTAAAACTTTTCAGATTTTGGTCAACCAAACTTGGTCGACCAAAACTGATGATTGCTTTAGAAATGTAAAGCTGTACTGTTTTGCTGTTTTTCAGATTTTGGTCGACCAAAACTGCTCGTCACCCTTTTTTTTTTAAATCAACCCGAGACAGTTTCTTTGGTCTTTTCTCTGTGTTTTCTCTCATCCTTCTTACTCGAAACTCTTATCCCTTGAACGAAAACCCTATCTCTTTATCCTCTTTACTTCTAATCTTGATTTTTATGAGTTTTCACTCTAATTTCTTTAATATTTCATCCTTTCTCCTTTTAAACTCTATTTGTATGTCTTCTTATTATGGATGATGGAACCTTGTGTGAGACTTATATCTATCTTCGATTGTGATCTATTATTTTCACCATGCTTATGAGATTTATGTATAGTATTTCAATTCTTGGTGCTTTCAATTCTTTTTGCTGATTACAAAGGGGGAGAAAATATATTCATGATTTTTGTATGCATTTATTGAGTTAAAAAGGGGGAGATTTTTTTAATTTTCCTTGTATATGTTGAGGGGGAGTTTCTAAAAATAATGATAAGGTCATGTATGCTAATTAAATTGTATCATTATTTTTATCTCAAAAATCAATGTTTGTCATCATCAAAAAGGGGGAGATTGTTGACCTATACGGCTTTCAATCTTATCTTATTTTGATAATAAAAAATATGTGATTTAGTTACTAATAATTGGCTTGAGTTTGTAGTTATGAAGTTGAAAAAGAAATTGATAAAACTTAGGAAATGAAGTTCTCAAGAATAGAGCATCATTGATAAACTTCGAAGGATGAAGACAAATGTGAAGAATCAATATTTGAGACCAAGTCTAAATAGGTTAAAATTTATTTCGTTGTCTTGTACTTGATTTATTGCATTGCACAAAATATTCTCTTTGATATGGCCCAAAAATCTTTCAAATGATTTTTCAAACAGATTTTCAAAGAATTAGCTAAACTTTAAATCCATTGCTTGTTTGAAAATAAATATCACTTCTGATCTAGCCCAAATATTCTCAAAAGTACATTTTCTTAAAGTTAAAAATCTTTTGAAAAAATGAAGTTTTAAAAATGACTAAATTAGTTCAAAGAAACAAAAAATCCTTTGTTTCTGACTGAGCCTGGTCGACCAAAATGAAGACCAAAAATGGTCGTTGGAGCTGAATTGGCATTTAGGACTCCAATGGCTAGTTTTTTGATCGACCAAAAATATTTCTGGTCGACCAAAGTTCTTGAACAAGATACCAACGGTCAAAAACGGCTAGTTTTTGAAGATGCCTTTAAATAGGGCCAAGTTTGATGACTTAAAAAGAGAAAATACGAACCTATATTGATACCCAATCAATTTCTAAGTGCAAAAACTCTCTTTTACTCAACAATAACTTTCAAATCTATTTGAACTATTCCTAGAACATCATTTGTGCGTTGTTCTTAAATCACCAAAGCTTATACTGTATTATTTCTTTGAAAGGTGATTCTTTGAGTGAGTGTTCACTTGTATTTTCGTAAAAATATTATTAAGAGGTGAGGTTGGCACTGGACTCATAAATAACCCGGTATAGGTGAGGTTGACACTGGATTCTAAATAATCTGTGGTTAGGTGTAATAGAGCCGAATTCAAGACTATTGTAAAAGTGTTGGTGTGCCTAAGAAGAAATCACTCTGGATTGTATAAGGGGTCGGTGAAGCCCATAATTTTGATCCGATAGTGGAAAGCTCTAAGCAAGTTGCGAAGAGCCGAGGACGTAAGCAAACCGTCGTGTTTGTCGAATCTCGTAAAAATAGCATTTGTATCTCTCTATCCCTATCTCTTTAATTTATTTACTTTGATATTGTGCTTATTTATTTGCTATTTTTACTTGTCCTATTCATTATTTACTCAACCTTATTACTTTAATTAAAAAGTTTGTAAAAGTCTTAAAAACCAAATTCACCCCCCCTCTTGGGTTAGCTATTCTTGGGACAACAGGTATGACAAGTCCCAAATCAAGTGTCATAACTATCAGAGATATGGTCATTAGCTTACGAATGTAGAGCTCCAAAGAAGGTGCAAGAAAGAGCCAACTATGCCAAAGATAAAAGACAAGAGGAAGATGTGTTGTTAGCATGCAAGGAGACCAATGAGTACCAAGAAAATATATGGTATCTTGATAGCGGAGCAAGTAATCATATGTGTGGAAGAAGAGATATGTTCGTAGAGCTTGATAAGTCGGTGACTGGGAATATTTCATTTTGAGATAATTCCAAGGTACCAGTAAAGGGCAAAGGTAAAATTATTATACTTTTGAGAAATGGAGAACATCAGTTTATTCCAAACGTTTACTACGTGCCTAACATGAAGAGTAATATCTTAAGTTTTGGCCAACTCTTAGAGAAAGGCTATGATATTCATATGAGAGAAAATAGTCTTTCTTTAAGAGACAATAGAAACAAGTAAATCACCAAAGTACCAATGACAAGAAATAGAATGTTCTTATTACATATTCAAAATGTCGTAGCAAAATGTCTAAAGGCTTGCTACAAAGATTCATCATGGCTTTGGCACCTAAGATATAGACATCTCAATTTTGGCAGTCTAGAATTACTAGCAAAGAAGGAGATGGTTCGAGATCTACCTTTTATCAGTCAACCCGACCAATTATGTGAAAGATGCTTATTGGGAAAGTAATTCAGAAGAAGCTTTCCAAGAGAATCGAGTTCCCGAGCCCATATACTGCTTGAGCTCATACATATTGACGTGTGTGGTCTAATAAGACCAAGTTCTTTTGGTTAGAGTAACTACTTTCTCCTCGTTATCGATGATTTTTCAAGAAAGACCTAGGTATATTTCTTGAAGGAGAAATCAAAAGTGTTCGAAAAATTCAAGAAGTTCAAGGTACTTGTTGAAAAGGAAAGTGGTCGAAGTACCAAGGCAATGAGATCTGATAGAGAAAGAGAATTCATATCCCACAAGTTTTAGAAGTATTGTGAAGACAATGGCATCCGCTATCTTTTAACAGTACCAAGATCTCCCCAACAGAATGGTGTCGTAGAAAGGAAGAATAGAATAATCTTAGACATAGCCAGAAGCATGCTCAAGAGCAAAGGAATGCCAAAGGAGTTTGGGCTGAAGCTGTAGCTTGTGCAGTTTACCTGTCAAATCGCTCTCTAACAAGAAGTGTATGGGGAAAGACGCCACAAGAAGCTTGGAGCAGAAGAAAGCCTGGAATCTCTCACCTAAAAGTGCTTGGAAGCATAGCTTATGCTCACGTGCCTGATGAAAAGAGAATCAAGATCGACGATAAAAGTGAAAAGTTTGTCTTCATCGGCTATGACTTTAACTCAAAAGGCTACAAGCTCTATAATCCAAGCAATGGCAAGACTATTATTAGTCGCGATGTGGAGTTTGACGAAGAAAGCACCTAGGAATGGCACACACAAGAGGAAAATTATGACTTCCTACTATACATTGAAGAAGAAAGCGAGCAACAAAGAATGGAATAAGTAAGAGAAGAATTGCAAGAGCCTATTACCCCACCTACTTCACCAATAGCAAGCATCAAGAAACAATACTAGGATCGTCTTCAAGTAATAGTTCAAGTGAAAGGATACTAAGATTAAGGAGCTTACAAAAGATATATGAGGTGACTGAGAATCAAAATGACCTGACTCTCTTTTATCTTCTTGCTGATTGTAAACCATTAAGCTTTGATAAAGCTACACAAAGTAAAAAATGGTGAGATGCAATGGATGAAGAAATAAAAGCGATCATAAAGAATGATATATGAGAGCTTGCTACGCTTCCAAAAGAGCACAAAGCAATCGGCGTGAAATGGATTTACAAGGCTAAAAAGAATGTTAAAGGAAAAGTGGAGAGATATAAGGCAAGATTGGTCGCGAAGGGATACAATCAAAGACCCAGCATAGACTATGATGAGGTATTTGCTCCTGTTGCCCATCTAGAAATGGTACGATTGATTATCTCATTGGCAGCTCAAAATAAATGAAAAATTCATCAAATAGATGTCAAGTCTGCTTTCTTAAATGGAGTCCTTGAAGAGGAAGTCTATATAAAACAACCATCTGGGTATGAGATTAAGGGATAAGAAGATAAGGTCCTAAAGTTGAAAAAGGCCCTTTATGGGTTAAAACAAGCACCAAGAGCATGGAATAGCCACATCGACAAGTACTTCTAAGATNGTTACATAGAATCTCCAATAATCACTCACTTGAAAGTTGCTAAAAGAATCATTCGATATATTAAAGGTACAACTAACTTTGGCTTACGATATTCATCATTTAATAACTATAATCTTGTGGGTTATAGTGACAGTGATTGGAGTGGAGGCTTAGATTATCGAAAGAGTACAAGTAGTTTTATATTCTTCATAGGAGATACTGCTTTCACATGGATGTCTAAGAAGCAACCAATCATCACCCTTTCAAGTTGTGAAGCATAGTATGTTGCAGCTACATCATGTGTCTGTCATGCGATTTGGTTAAGAAATTTGTTGAAGAAATTATGTATTCTGCAGAATGAACCCACTGAGATCTATATTGACAATAAATCAGTAATTGTTTTAGCAAAGAATCCCTCTTCTATGATAGAAGTAAGCATATCGATATCCGCTACCATTATATAGGGGAATGTGTTGCAAGAAAGGATGTGCAACTGAAGTATGTGAAGACTCAAGACCAAGTGGCAAATATTTTCACCAAACCACTCAAACATGAAGATTTTCTTAAGTTAAGAAATTTACTAGGTGTCACAAATCAAGTTTAAGGGGGGTGTTAGAAATAAACATTTTTTTGTGACCCATTAGGCCATAGTATAGTTATTTGGACTTGTGTTGTGAGTTGGGCTTATTTTAGTGTGTGTGTCTAATAGCCCATAGTTTAACATCCAAGTTTCTAGAGTATTTTTGTATTTGCTAAATTACTCTTGTATTTTGTATAATTAATTAGGTGGTGGAGGTTAAATGGAGCATCTAGAATCATCTTTGGAGTAGTATAAATAGAGTGCTCCTCTCTCCATTTTGTATAAAGCAAAAGAGAAACAATTCAAGTAATAATACAAGTTCTTCTCTTTCACCAAAATTCTTTCTAATTTTTTCTTTAGCCTTTCTAGCCTTAAAAATCTCTTATTTCCAACACTTTTCATCCTTGAGCTTTGCTTTCTCAGCATCGCTTATATCTTCATCATTTCCGATGATGCAATGTATAAGGAGACACACTCGAAGAAGTTTCAGCTCATTCAAACTCGCGAGAGTCGTGACTCGATTATTCACGAGGTGATCATCATAAGCTACAACAAATATATCAAGAAGCCGAAGGCGAGTTAAGCTCTGAATGGCCTTTGGCAATTGAGTCAACAATGTACGACCTTCAATGCCGATGCAACAAGTTGACAAGTTTCTTCATTCCTTCAGGTGGTACCCTTTGCAGTCTAGTGCAGTGATTCAATCTTGAAGTTAACGTAAATCACACAAGAAAAATATGGCAATTCCTTCAGAACTACATTATGAGATAAGTTGAGATACCGCAAGTGAATCAGCGTACCGATCTCGCTCGGTAGTTCTGTGATGCCACTTCGCGGCAAAGACAACGTCCTCACTTGTTTTAAACTTGAAACCATATCAAGGTCTAAGGGAGCAGATATTTTTGAGTCCGAAAGAACAACTGTGCGCAACTTCTCCAATTTCGAGCGAGGAATTTGGGCTGCAGACAATGAAGACAAGTTAAAATGATAAGCGACATCTGAACCGTGGCTTACAAAGCGACCAAACTCGTGTACTAAAACATGTATCTTAAACTTTACAATTTCTCCATAATTATTTTTCTCAACTTCATGAAAAAAATATCGCATTGCTAAAGTTTTGAGGCACTGTTCACCCGCCTTATAATTACTATCCTCATTCCAGTAATCCTGTGTTCTTGTTCGACACCACTCAACTTCCATAATTCATTGTGGATCGAGAACATCAATCCATTCTTGAGTTCATTGTTTATGCTCCAAAAACCTTCCTAAAGCATTCATGGCAAGTGGTGAACCATTATTCTTCCGGACGATCTCCCTGCCAGTTTCCTCCAACTGTGTACACTCTTCCCGCGAATGCTAATTCGCTAAATATGCACCAACAGTGCTCTTCAGACAACAACTCAAGCCGGATAGTTGTAGTTTTAGGGGCTCTCATCATGATAACATCCGCAACTCGTTCTTTTTGGGTAGTCACTAGAATTCCACTTCCTACAGCACCAAGTTCAATAGATCCTTTCAATTTTACCCACTTCACATAATCTTCATTCCAAACGTCATCCAAAACAAGAAGGTACGTCTTACCAAAGAGAGAATTAGCAATACACTTTTCGAGGTATGAAAGATTATCAGAGCCATGATGATCATAACCTCCTCTAATGGCTGTAATAATCCTTTTAGCTACTTCAACCATATCAAAATGATAACCAACATGCACCCAAATTCTGCGGTGATAGTGAGTCTTAATCTCTTCATCATCAAATATTAATTGGGCAAGAGTAGATTATTGGAAAATGGGTTGGTGGCTTGGGTTTGAAAGTGTATTGTAAAGTACAAATTTGTGTTATAGAACTCTGGAACCATTTTAAACCTAAAAATTGAGTAAGACCCATATTTTATATATAAAAGGTTATGATGAATTCTCATTCTCCTCTACAGAGATATCGATCTCATATATTCACACACTCAAAATGATGTACGGATAAATGAAAAATCGTTACTCAAAAATACACTATTGAAAAAAAAATGAAAGAAAAATACTTGAGTCCCATATTAGTGGAAAATGCATGGATCAAGTAGTATATATAGGCTCATATTTTGTGACAGTAGTAAGAATAACTAACATCAATGCTCTCTCAGGTACATTAAGTTGGGTTTAAATTGCATAAACTTATGGATTGGGTTTGTGCTTCATAAAAAAGATCAATTATAATGCTTTGTAATATTCACATAAGATTTTAACATTCACCTTGCTTAAAGCCTTCAGTTACAATGCTTTATAACATTCACAAAAGAGCTTTATAACATTCACAAAAGATTTTAACATCACCTTGCTTAAAGTACAGTTTCAAAAAAACTGTCTAGTAAAGATCAGTTATAATGCTTTGTAGGTAACCTTCCATTTCCAAAGCTATAAAATGAGGCTTATCAGAAACTGAGCCTTCTCTTTCTCTAGTTTATGTCTTTGCTTTATAAAAAAAGATCAGTTACAATGCTATGTAACATTCACTTTGCTTAAAGTGCAGTTTCAGAAAAACTGTCTAGTAACGATCAGTTACATTGCTTTGTAGGTAACTTTCCATTCCAAAAACTATAAAAACAGACCTCCTCCTCCACAGAAATTGAGCCTTCTCTTTTTATCTAGTTTTCTTTTTAGTTTTTCCCACTTCCTAGAATTTTCAGTTTCTAGCTATCGTTATTCGAGTGTTTAGGAATTTCATAGCCAGAATTATTAGTATTTTACAGTTCGTAGCAATCCAATTCGTAGAATAGAAGTATTAGTGCTTCGCTTGCTACTTGTTGTTGTTGTATCCTAGGAAGCTAACATTTGCAAAATCCTCAAGAATTCTATCGAATAGAGCAAATCAGTTTCAAGGACATTATATATCATACTGGTATCAACCATTAACTTAGTTACTATTTTGCAAAAAACTTTCATTTTTTTTTATTTTGGATGAATCAAGTTTTATACTAATCAGGGCTTGTTTTGGATAGCTTTTACTTCTTGAAGTAAAAATATAAAAAAAAATTCCTAAAAAAAATGGTAAGTCTATGCTTCTTTAAAAAGATTTTTTGAATGCAAAAAAATCTTCTAAAAATTCATCCAAACACTCCTAAAATATCTTTGAAAGTTGTGTAAAATGAGCTTTATATTAGAATAAACTTTTGGTAATTTTAAATTATTTAAAATTTCTTATAAATACTTATTGTATTTATTTAACTTTATATATTGTGTGTTATTATTTTTTTACATAGTTTACCTAATTCCAACTGTGCCAACAATAGGGATGATTTTGAGTATTCCCATCATAACTTTTTCCTCAACAGCATATTTATTACCTTATCTTTCTCCTGATCATCTCGACCATAGAGATTTGTAACTAAAGGCACTTTCTCAATACATGGGGTTGGTTTTGATATGAAACCATTTATCAAAGCAGCATTATGAACCAGCTTCATAATGGGAAGCAACACAGAGCGAAGCGAGCCAAAAACCTGATTTCTCTGAGTTGGGACGCCTCCCACTCGTCCAGCAGACTCTCAAGTGCGTAGTACACGTCTTCAAATTCTGAGAACCAAGCTCTTGCGGCGGTGCAATGGACTCGTCTTGCCTCGGCAACACTGAGAGCACTTACAAAGGAAACAAGATTGTGTGAGAGAATTCTAACCTCTTCCTCAAGAACATCATCTTCTTTGGATGGCCTTCCCTGCTCTAGAATTGTATACAACCGCTCAAAGATTACATAAACAGGTGCAACGATAGCTAGTAAGGGAACTACGGAAGCCAAAATAAACGCCTAAGGACTCTTACATAGTCGGAGCTTTATGTTGTGCTTTATAGACGATTTACCCCTTACCATATGATGATATTCACCATATACAAAGTCTTTCTACTATTGATTTTTTTTTTTTTTTTCACAAAATCGTTTGGATAAACAAATTGTTAAATTCCACCCTTAATTAAAATTGGTCAAAATTGATCATACGCAAACAGACAAATTTACTCTTGCTTAACGAAAACTTTGTGTTTTTCTAGTTCGTTCTTGGCGTTTTAGCTACAAGTTTAATTCCTTCTCTTGATTTAATTCAATTTCTATTTGGGATTTTACCTGGAATAATAATTTATTAGTGTCGTTACAAAAATTATTTTAGAAGGGTATATATGTCATGACCCGAGGCCGGAGTCAATGGCAAAATGGGTATTTCATAATTTAGAAACACAAAAAAAAAAATCTAGGGGGGACTCTAATCTTTCAAAATTGGCCTCAACAAAATATTTAAATGAAAATAAAATCTCACAGTTATGCGTCACTCATTGAATATAGACCGTAAATAAAATAATTATTTTAATAGTCGTACATCACAAATCATCTCATACTCAAACTCAAACTTAAGTAATACAAACTATGTCTAGATTTTATATTCTAATATATAAAGTTTAATGAAATCTAAATTCCTACCAAAATTTAAATATTTCACAAGTCTCATAGGAAATTATCAAAATAAAAATAAACTAGTTGTTCTGCAAATGCCTCGATTTATCTCTTCTGATCCAAATTACACTGAGTGACACCTGAAGGGAAGAAAGTGATGAGCTAATGCCCAGTAGAGAATCAATTACAAGTTCCTATATATATATATATATATATATATATATATATATATATAAAATATACTCATGTGAAAGGTCATGCATGGTCAGTGTTCCATTCAAAATAGTTCACAAAACTCAAGTAGAAGTCATAGTCCAATGGTCAAAAATTTCAAACCATTGTAATATTCATCAAAACCAGTACATATCCATTCAAGCCAACATATATCCATGTATGCAATCATGATGTCTGAAGTGTCCTAATGGATCACTCGTAAGTCCGAGCTACCTAAAGAGGCACCGTAAGTCTGGTCACCCGATGTAGGGTATCGTAAGTCCGATCACCCGATGTAGGGCATCGTAAGTCCGATCACCCAATGTAGGATCACCCAATGTAGGACATCGTAAGTCCGATCACTCAATGTAGGGCATCGTAAATGTGTGAATGTATACAAATGTTTTATAAATGACATAATAAGGATATACACTATTTCCACAGAATCTCAAAATGACTATGTAGTATTCTTTAATCAAATCACTTTCAGTCCTCAAAACTGAATTCTCAAACCATTTTAGATTTTCTAAAAATTTCGACATTACAACAGTTATTTTCTATCAAAACCCAAAAATTCAATTTCCTATAGAAATCAATTCAAAATAGTATATATGACACGCCAACCAGTGTGACGTGTCTCCTAAGTAGTTTATATCTCAAATCATGTCAAAAATGGACATAAACATAATTTTTATAAATTATTTCACGAAATTCTATATTTATTGAAAATATGTAAAATTCATAAATTAAATTAATTTTAAAATCAAGTAATCGAATCCCTACCTCTATCGAGCGTCCAACTAGCGTTATAAGACTATGGAGAAAGTTTGGTGTCGTTTGGAAGAGCGGACGTCGTTTTCGAAACTTTAGTTCCTTGGTTTCAAAACTTGATTTTCAAGCAAAGCTTCAAATCATGAAACGGATTTCACCACTGAATTTAGAGCACCCAAAAACCCTAGGTTAGACCTATAATTTGTCAAATTTGGATACGGACCCCACGGCATGCAAATCGAGGCCAATCTAAGCTATCTGATCTCGTTTTTCGAGCCCGTTCCAGAATATAGTCAATATATATCTCATGTTTCACCATTTTCAACGTAGATTCCAAAGGTGATATCAGTTTTAAAATCTAACGGTCCGATCGAAAACTCAATTTCAAAACTAATTACGAAAATACCACAAAATTAAATATTAAAATATTGCTATAGTAGTCAACTTCTCACCGGAGCTGAGTTGGAGGCCGAGAGTGGTCAGAAATCAAAGTTAGAGTCGAGACGAATCCAATGGTGGTAGTGGTGGTGATGGTGGTGCGGTGATCGGACGTCGACGGCGGAACGGCGGATGAAAAATCGATCCAGTGGCGCGAACTTCGGGCTGTGACTTCTCCGGCGAGATGCGGCGGTTCACGGCGGCAGTACACGGCGCTGATTTTTCGACGTCTTCTGGTCACGGCGGGCGCGTCTGGCACAGCGACGGCCATTGGAGGCTCGGATGAACAGTGACAGATGGGGGAATTTCGGGGGTTCACGTGGAGAAGAAGAAGAAATGGGGGGTTTTTATGCAATTTTTCAAAAACTGTAACAGTGAGACACGTGGCGCAATCTGATTCGACCGAAAAATAAGTTTCTAAAATTCCACTTTGGCCACAATTTTAAAAGATTTTTTCACTTCAGTCCCTCTTTAATTGCACTTTTGTCCCCGTTAAAATTTTTTTTCACTTTTGCCCCAAATGTACCTAGACTTTATCTTGTCTAGATTCAATACCAATAATTTATTTCCGATTTTTATTTAATTAATCCAAAAATACAAAATTATCAAAATGCCCTTGAAGTAAAATTACTTAATTACCCTTACAAAATTTAGGTTAAAAAAAAAAGAAAAAGATTTTAACATAATTTTGACTGAATTAAATAAAGTGTCGAATATAGATTTTTTTTTTCGGGGATAAAGTGGAATATAGAAATTGAAATGGAGGAAATCGGTTGGAAATTGAAATCAGTGGATAGATGAAATTTTTATAAAGTAAAATGTGATACCTGTCTTGGTAATCGATTATATGAAATTTGGTAAGTGTTATTGAGTAGTTACCTGATTTTTCGTATTGAATTTGACAAAATTTTTAATTTCAAATTTTTTATTCAGGATTATTTCTTGAGCATATTTACTTCAAATTTTGAAAGGTTCTCTAAAAAATAATTGCTTTCTAAACTATTCTAAATACATATATTTTTTAATGAAAAGAATTCTACATAAACTATGTTTTGTATTTAAAAGTAAACCAAAGCCATAGATATAATCAGTTTTATATACAAAAGTAAACCAAAAGTAAGAACATAATAATTTTTTTTTATTCATCAACGTATCTGAACATCAATCATGATCCATTATTGATGAAAGACGGTACCGATCGGTAAATGCATATTCATTATCGGAAACAATTTTCATTGCATATAAAGAATGCAAAATTATCTCTTTAATTGAATAATTCTGGAGAATATGTAATGAAAGTTGCCATGTTTTATGCCACAATAGTTAGTGGGTCAATAAGGATTAATAGGATTAATAAGGTAGTTTATCTCTCAAAAAAATAAGGTAATTTAATATTTTATCAATATGCATACTTAATTATTCACCAAATATATTCATATCAAACAAAAAAAAACTAATACTCATTGGAAAAAAAAAAAGATTTGAACAATTAAAATGGATATATTTTACATTAAAATATGAATGACAAAAAAAGATTTTTTTTCTTTAAAAAAAAAAAAGAAATAAAATTTTGACGTACTTTTTGATGCGATACAAAAGAAGAAAAAAAATTAATAAAGAAACTCTCGTACCTGAGAATTAAACTTTGTACAATTGTTGATTTTGTCTTCTCTTCAAGATATAGAAGTTTTTAAGGGTAGGGAGAAATGGTAAATAGCTAAAATGTTTATAAAATTAGAGAAAATATTTTAGATATTTTAAAGTATAATTGTGGAAAATAATAACTTTTTAAATTTTATATTAGACTAGGACAATTATTTCACTGGTCTAGTTTATGAATTGAAATTTACCCAATTTGATAGAATAATCATTCCAATGGAATAACTATTTTTATACTTTTTTGCCAAATCAAGTAAAGGAATAAATTTTTGTTGGAATTAAGTTCCATTTCAATGTCCATTCTATCAAACCAAACAAACATCGCAGATTATAAATGATTTTCTTTGTTAGTTTTAAGATTTTTTTTTTCTCTAACTGGCATTCTCTCTCATCTCTTTGCTAATGTTAAAAAAGTCAATTTAAGAGATAGAACAATGAAAGTACGTTAAAAAAGAGACTAATGAGCTCAATAAACTTCCCTTAACCCTTTTTTTGGAAAAGAAAAAAAAAAACACTCATCTTTTTTATTTTTTTAAAATTTTTTTTGAACTTTTTTTGCTAATGCGTAATAACTAACAAATTACCTCAATCTAACCCAATTAGACCCAATCAAATCAACTCACTAAGACTAATTAAGTTCGACAAAGATTTTTGTCAAATCCCGATTTTCAGATTAGAAGATTCATGAGTTTAAACTTAACATCTTTGTTTACATATTTGATTTCAATAGAATCTCTTAAACTTGAAAAATTCAACTTATAAATAAGGTTTTAATTTGCCCAAATTTCAAATCTTAATTTTTGTTTTTAACTAAAAAAAATGAGATGATTTTGAAGTTTTGAAATGATGGCATTATTGTGATTGAGAATACAAATATTTAGAGCTGTCAAGATGGCTGGACTAATCTGTTAGCACGGTGGCACGACACGTTAAATCATGGATTGTGTCAAGTACGACACGATCATGTAGGTTGTGTCGGGCCAATGAATTAGGTATGATGGGTGATAACTCTATGAAAATAGAGTTATCTTGTGTATTTTTAGTCATAGGATAGTTGCTTTAGAAGAATAAATTTAATAGTTTAGGTGTCTTTCTTTACTTTATTTTAGTTTTTGGCGTCGCTGATGTTTAAGACCTAATCTAGTTAATTTCTAGTTTATTTCCTTTGATT
>JXTB01000181.1:206335-223757 GCA_002914805.1 Parasponia andersonii | reverse complement strand
TTGGTAATCAATCCCTGTGGAGACGATACTCACTCACTACTATATTACTTGTTTCGGCACGTGCACTTGCGTAGCTATTGTAAAACCAACAACAATGGGTTAAGTATAGTACGACACATCTATAAGCGCGATACTACACGGCCCATAAGTATGACATGGCATAACATGCTAGTACGGTAGGCACGACATGTTAGCATGTTAAATATAGATATTATTATAATTTTATTTTTCTTATATACATGTCTTTTTATTTTTTTTTTTTTTCCTTAGCACACCTCAAGTGAAATTATTAGGAAGGCCGCACGAGTGGATCTAAACAATTGTACTCTTTTTTTTTCCTATTTTTCTTATTAATAATAATTCTTTCAATGGTTGTTAAGTCAAAAAATGTTAAGATAGTTGGATGTCAACCTAATTAAGATGATTATATGCTCTATTGATGCTTTTTCATCTTGACAAACTTAAATTCAAAACACAAAAGAAGAATTTTCAAATAATTATGAATATATGATTAAGTAAGTACAATGCAAATTTAGTTAAGATAAAATTTTATATTAAATTTATCATCTTTATATAAATTTAAATTATTTGAAAAAAAAAATTTGATAAAAGAGATACTAAAATTAATAAAATCTACTAATTTAATTAACTAATTTCGGCCAAAAAGATTGATAGGTTGGCACGATACAATACATTACAGCATGATCTAGTGGATCGTACGAAGCCACAAAACTTTTTACGATTGATACAATATGACATAAAAATAAGCACCATTCGTGACTAATTTAACTTATTCGGCACGACAAGGTATTGAACTAAATATTATGTAACTAAAGGTCCTTTAAAATGGTCAAAACTCATATTATACCCCAAATCCACTACCATTCAGGTCTCTTATAGTTATAACTCTCATTGCTCAAAGCTTCAAAAGAGCCCTACTTCATTCCTCGCTTAACTCCACTCTCTTTTTCTTCTTCTTCTTCTTCGTCCCTCAACAATGGCATCCTCTCGCTCTCTGTCCCGAACAACCCTCCAAATCTCCAAAACGGCGCGTCTCTTCTCCACGAGCAGCGCCGGCGGCCCGAGGTCGTCGCACCACAACCACCACCAGCAGAACCACAAGTACCTGGAGCCCAACGCCTACATCGGCAGTTGGGAGGCTCCCAAGGACCCCAAGGAGGCCGAGAAGAGGCTGGCCCAGCTGCGCAGGGACTACGCCAAGCAGGTCAAGGAGGTCCGCAAGGAGTACATCAAGGAGGTCGAGCTCATGCGCCTCGACAAGCTTCGAAAGGACGAGGCACGCAAAGAGGCCCTCAGGCTCCAGAATGAGGAGCGCAAGAGGCTCAAAACTGAGGCCGCCAAGGCCCGGGCTCGGGAGCGCCAGCTCGCCGAGCAGGAGTTCCGCCAAACCCTAGTACGTTGTCCTTCTCTTTCTCTCTCTGATCTTTTCTTTTGAATTTGGCCTGTTATTGGAAATTGAGGAAGAGAAGAGTTTTGATTCATTTTCTGTTTGGTTCCTGAGAAAAGTCTAGTGATTTCAAAGAAAATTTGTGGGACAGTTTGGATTTATTGTGGATGATTTTGACCAGTTTCGTATCAATTCAATATAAAAAGCACGATGACTGTTTAATTTTTCATGTCAAGAGAGAATTTGATCATTTTCTGTTTGTTTCCTGAGACGTTTGGGGATTTTAGAGGAAACTTGTGGTATAGTTTGGATTATTGTGGAAGAATTTGACCAATTTTATATCTATTCCGTAAGAAAAGCACGGTGAGTCTATGTTTTTCGTATCAAGAAATGTCTAATTGAACTGCACAAGCATATTGATTAACAAAAAATGCTCAGAGTCAAAACGGAGTTCTTTCATTGAAGTAAATATGTTAAAGTTGGTCTAAATTAGATGGGTTTAAGGTGAACATATGAGGAATTTGAATGGGGTTCTTTCATTTTGATAGCAGTGGTGTTCATCAAAATAATGCCAACCTAAATTTCATATTGAAGGATTTGTTAGAGCTTTGCAATCTTGTTGATTTTACATGGAAGCTTTGAAAACATTTTGCAGTATTAAAGCTCAACAAAACAATAAATGTTATCGGTTGTTAGTTGCGTTTCAATAAGGCAGAAGAACATGCAGGTGAGTTAAAACATTGTTCAATCATAAAAAGCACTTTACAATGTTGCTGAAGGATTATGCTTTGTGATATTGTTCAGTGTTTGGTTAACTTAGAGTGGTATCTAAGGTGTTTCTACCATGGTTGCTTAAATTTAGGGTCCTTATTTAGAAGAGGGAAAAACTATAATTTTCTGTGGTTATTTTTGAGGGTTGAGATCTGCATTTTACGAGGAGGAACTAGGAGTATTTACTCAGAAGATGCCCATGGTTTACTTTGACATAGCGTAGTATTTGATTCCTCCTGAGGACCTTATCTAGTGTATGGTATGCTTGAGCTTTATGTCAATTAAAGGGTTCACTTCGGGTGGGTGATCCAGTTTTGAACTCGAGTTTGGAGAGTTTCTGCGTATGATTTTTTTTATATGAACTTATTAGAAAGTTGCAAATCCAAGTTTTTCTTGTACGTTGGAATTGTCAGAGTATTCAAATCATTTATCAACAATATACCTAATGAAGTCACTCTCTTTTTTATCCATTTATCAGAAAAGATGTAAAAGTATTACTTAAATTATAATCTCGAGTATTCGTTAAATTATGATCTCTGATTTGTTGAACTTAATGACATCCCTGACATTGTTTTATTTGCAGTTGAAAGAAAGAGGAGAGAAGCTTGAAAATTGGAGGATGAAAGAAAATCTTAGAAAAGAAAATAAAAAAGAGAAGAATGAGCTGTTGCGCCGACAGAGTTCCATATGGATTGACGAACCTGAATTGGAAAAGAAAATACTAGAAGCAATTGTTGACACAGCACCCCTATGATATACAAGACCTGACCTGTAAGTCTAAACAGAATAACATGATATCTATTTTGCAGGGCTCTTTAAGGCACAATTTGTGCTGTATTCTAATCTACATATAGTACTCTTGATACCATTACTAATAATTGGAAATGTTTTATGACAGATTTGTACTTGGCATAGGTGATAGGCCAGAGTATTCACATATTTTCACCATTGTTTTGTAGGTGGATGGAAAAACCCGAGGAGGTCCTTTGAAAGTACTTGACGGACAGATTGTTTGATTGATCTTATGATAAAAGGCAAGGGAAGAAAAGAATTACCATGGGTTATCGCGTTGCATGCTGTAAAAGACGCAGTTTATTCAAACTTGCATGTTTGGAATGCTACTTGAGCTTTTATTATCTCAGAGTAGAGAAATTATGGTTACTTCCTTGCAATCATATGCTAATTCAATGCAGGTTTCTTTTTTCTCTCCAATTTTTTTTATTTCTTTGGTTGAAGACTTGAAGTATCTGATATCATTGCATATACTTGTCGCAAACTCGTAAGCAAATTGGTTTCAAGTTGTTTCAAGTTGAGAAAATAAGATAAGAGGAAAATGTTAAGATCAACACGGTTCCTTTTCGAAAGAGTTGGATTCCACAAATAGTCATTAGTCAATCTACCACCATCCGCTTTTTTGATGGTGTTCTCAGTTAAAGTGATCAGCTAAAACAACCAAGATGACTCGAATGCATACAACTACTGAAGAGAAGGACCAAAACCTAAAATAACAAAAATCCCTTCTCCAAATATAGTACTCCCCATGCGTTCGACCAAAAACACCAATTCTGTAATATAAGATGAACAATGATCATCGTTGCATTCCAAACTATCATTAACATCCATAACGTAAAATGAAGCAAAGAATTATAATTACTGTTGCTGGCCTTTGAAAACAATCCACCTACTTCCAGAATATTGAGTGGGAGTAAGACATAAAGAAGGCTTCTTTTCTTGCGCAGTAGAATCACCCACTGGGTCTCTTACAAGTTTTACTCACTGGGTCTTCGGTTTCTCTATCTTCACATATGGAAGGAAACCCAAGCAGTGGACTACTTTTGGATTCCAACCCCGTTGCTGAGCACGACAGAACATCAAGAAAGTGTTGGCATAATAAGAATTAATCCCCATTAAGACATGCCAGAGAGCATGACCCTGTGGGTTAATGTACCAATAGGAGATGTTCTTGCAGAAAATGCGATCGAAGAGCCAACAAAGACTCCCTACGGATATGGTGGCCAAATACAGCTTTGCAAGCCACTTTGCATGCACATCTGTCGTGTGAATGTAGTACTTGTACATCCGAGGGATGCAAAGGAGACACAGGATCATGTAATGCACCTTGAAGCCAATTCCAAAACGGACCAGTGAATGGACAACGGCAAATGCAGCACCATATAGAAACAAGAAGGTGGGCATCGTGCTCCGATAATGCCAATCTGGCGAGTAGAGAATGTAGATATATAGGAGCATCTCCCATACCATTGGTGTTTCATCGCCTTGCTGCTGTCTGAAAAAGATAGACCAATAGGCTATTTATGTTCCTTGGCAGAAGATCATAATCTGAATTTTGAAAAACTTCCATTTATTTCAACCACACAACTTCATGTTGAGATGCGCAGAAACTGAATGCTTACACACATCTAGTTTCAAAGCTTTATCAGTAAGCAGAGGCAAATGATGTAGAAGTACTACGTTCTCTCAATAATTTCCGCAAACAGTCACAACAGCAAAAAGGCTTAAATTTGCAAGCAAAGAGAATACAAGGAAATTAAAGTCAGTTGTTCAGTGATGTGGAGTTTTGGGGTTGAAAATGTTTGCAGAAGAGAAAGTAAACAATATCTTTACGTTTTTTAGCTTCACAACTAACATCTTTGATATTTGATCTAGCCACCCTATTATACTCTTTGCTGATGCTATTAAAGAAGACGGAAGGATGAAAAAAAGGTTCAAGCCACAAGCTCTATCAGATTAAATTATGTTTAAACAGAATTCCTAGCTCCATTTGCAAGTATGGGTTGGTTTGTGAGTCACAAACTTTATCAGACTAATTACGGGTTGGTTTCTATTTCTAGTTTCAAGTATGACCTCTCTTTCTTCCATTTAAAATGGGCATGAAAACAGAATTTCCTTCAATCTTTTAAAAACAAGTTAGAGAGACCTTTAAGATAGACTAAAGGCAAAGCATGTGCAAATTTTGTTTACGAAAAACCATAGGAGTCTTAAATGCAATTGGCACAAAGAGATATAAATGTAACAAATGTCAGGCACAGTTTGGCTATCATCTTTCCTCTTTAATTCAATCATCAAGCAAAGTGAAAGGCTCGAATTGTTAAATGCAAATAAAAATTAAGAGACTAGACACTTGAAAGAAGAAGAGCTCCTATCTACATTAACTGGTAAGAAAAGAAACTTTTGAACGTTTCAGATTCAGAACCACCACAGTACTTCAAAACAAAACATAGGAATTAATTAAACTTAGATTAAAAGGTCACAAAATCTTCACGACACATTCAAAAATAAAAGTAGAGTAAAAACGAAAAGAAGAAGATGACAAGAAACTACTTACAAACGTTGCAAAGTGGCATGGTACATCATGCTTCCAATAGCAAGTATCATATTAGATATGTGAAGGACACTAAACCTCTTCTCAAAACGCTGTCTAAGAGCATTTATAAGACCAAAGAGTGCCAAAAGAATGCATGGGATGTTTGATATGGTGTTGAAAAACTCTGCAACATAAGAAGAATGCATATAGTTTCTCTCACACCAATCAGTGGATGTAACAGGGCCCCAGAAGCTAGAAACTTCTTCTGCCATTCTTAAATGACTATAGCCAAAGCCTATGACTTGATTGAGGCACTTTTCACTCAAGATTTCGAGTTCATAAACCTGAAAACATGATATTATAAAAGGCAAGATCACAAGATGATGCAAAACAAAGAAGCTATATAACCCATCATGCAAAAAATAGTGTCTATCCATTATCATCAAAAGATAAGTAACATATTTTGACAAAAAGGAAAAAGAGAGCATAATCAAACTTCTCAAGGAACATTGAGTTTTTATGCTTAAACACAGATACATGAAGGGTTAAAGGAAACAAATGTGTAGAATTCTTTAAACACGAATGGTCAGATATACCAAAACCATCATATTCAGCGACGTGGTCACATACTACATTTAGAATAAGATTCTAATTCTTTAATTTCGTATTAGAATTTTATTAAAACAAAGTAAATCCGAGTATAAATTTCCCGATTTCATGAGGTCAGGCAGCTAAATCGATTAGAACCCTTTCCAGATTTTCTTTCAACTCAACAAGTAAGGAAAAGTGCAAGTGAAAACCATACAAGATTCATTCAAGGAGAAAACACTGAAACAAATAACAAGCACTATTTTGATAAATAACCGCCTATGCAGTGCAACTCCAAGCCATATCCACTATGAACTTGAAATTTTTCAAAATGAAAATTCTGGGTTTTGCTTGTCTAGCAATTTGGAACTATTTTCAATGCTTAAAGAACTGAAATCAATGCAATTTTAGGGGGTGCCCAAATAAGAATCTAGCAATCACTAAACCTTCAACCATCGATAAAGAAAATCAAGCTTCTGATGCTCATTCAGTGGGATTTCAGGTTCACATATAGTGCCCTGAATTGGGTATACTTATACAAACATATATCTATATCATAAATTCTTGAAAGCAATTCTTCCAAATACAAATTCACAAGAAACCTAAAGAAATCAATTAAATATTAAATAGCAGAAATTTTTCTAAGTAAAATAAAATAAAACATCGGAAAATTGATTTGAAAAAATGTCTAACCTTTCCCCAGTGAGATAGAGATCTACGCTTGTTCAAAAATCTTACGAATTGCTTATGGGTTCTCTCTCTAGGTCTTTATTTTATTTTCTTTTCCCAAAGCCGATATCTGCAGTTCCTCATGCTTTATTGGGGGACTTCTACGGTCCCTCACTTCTGATTAAGGGACTTAGTCCCTCACTGATTTATAGCCATTCGATGGTCCATGTAGCAAAGTCTACAACTTTCAACGGCTGATGTTGAAGTGTTATTTTTTGGGCCACTTTTTCCTCTTCTTTCTTTTTTTCTAAAGTATTTTATTTTCTTTTTTTCTTTGGTTTTATTTTCCCCTTAAAACCTTCCACCGGTTACTAGCTTAGCTACTAACTTGTAAAATTTGTCAATTGAAAAAAAAAATAATAAAAAAAAGGTTAATGTTGAAAAAGAAAAGGTTTAGTCAATTTTCAACTGTAATTTTTTGTTTATATAAATTTAACTCCTGCAATTTTTTTAAACACTTTTCAAAACGCCTAATTTTGAGCAATTAAGTTACGAAAATACAATCATCCTTCACTGGTTTGGAAAAAAAAATTCTCCTCTAAACAGATTCTTAATTAATTGAAAACTTAAATTTTTTTTTTTGAATTTTTAGTTGTTTTGTAATTGTTTTCTAAAAATTGAAAAATGATCGTGTTTTCGTCAAATAAATCTTTTTCCCGAAATGATGTATATGTTTCAAAGATGAATTGAAACTTATAGTCCTATGTGCGAAGTTTGGTTTTGAAGAATGTAGTATTGATTTTATTTAGAAAAAATAAAAAATATATATTTTTATATATTTGTAATTTATTATGAAAGAAATATCCTAGTGATAGAAGCTAATCGATTGGGCTTTTAATCATTAATTGATTGCAAGGTTTTTCATTTTTGCCTCTCAGGAATGCAAAATTCGGTCTTTAGAGCTAAGAAATGATTAACACATTATTAAAGTCTAAATTGTTGAGCGTCAGGTTTGTTTATGAAATCGTGTAATTGTACATGGTTTTTATCTTACCACTATTTCTCGCTTTAAAGTTTTTTATTTGTACAATGCGTATTTATCTGTGCTAAGAGAAATGATAGTAATTATTCTCAAAAAAAAAAATGACAGTAATTAGCTAGACTTCATACCTTTTGGAAGTTCAAAGTAGTAATTTCACTTGATTACCCCTTTCTATGATTATGGCCTAATGTGTGAAATTCCAACATAGGGTATGCTTGGTTCGAATGAAAGAAGTTTGGAATAGAAAACCCATTTCACTAAATAGTACATTTTAATGTTTGTTTCTTTTTCTTATTTTTGGCAAGAAAATGAGAATTATAATTCCATTAAATGATGAAATTACTATTTTATTTCTTTACCAATGGTATGGAATAAAAGTTTCAATCCCTTTCAAATGTTGATAAAATTAGTTTTTTTCTCTTTATTTTACTAAAATATGTAAAAATAAAAATAATTTTATCGATACACGATATATTTTATTTCATTCCACTGATAATTTCAATTTTAATCAAATGTATTATTATTTATATTTTTTCTAATTCTATTTTATTAGTATTCTTATTATTATTCTAATTTCATTTCATGAACCAGTTGAGATCACGTGGCCTTTTCTAATTCGCGCATCTTATTATGTTCTCGTAATAAACTAAGTTAAATAAAGGCCAGCATAAAGAATTTGCATATATTCTTGGAAGCTTGTGGTAATTATTTTTCTTGGCTGATATTTGAGGTACGTACCTAATGGTCTGAATAATTAAAAAATAAATAAACATGAACGTTTGCCTATTGTAAAAGGTCCATGCGTGTATATCATATGTAAGTCACTTGTCACTTATTAATATTCCTAGATTTACATTTTCAATTATGTGTGTTCCTAAATTATGCACCGAGGGACCCACATAGGTATAAGGAGGCATATGCGCCTAGATTTTGTAATTTTAAATAGGGATAAGCAGGTGTCGTTTTGGCTATATTGTGTGAAAATTCTTAACCCACCTATAAAGTGTGCTAGGCAGAAATTCTTAATTTGGGTCACGAGTCTTAACTAATTTAGACTAAATTGAAAAAAAAATTTTTTAAAAATTCTTACTTCTTAAAAGGTATTTAAAAATACTCAATATTTAAAATATTTAAGTCATACATTCTTATTTGTCCAAGTAAAATCTTAATAAGATACAAACCCAATCAGAAAAAATTAAAACACAAATGTCTAAAATTCAAAATAATTAAATATCCATCCAAAAGTTGTAATGTTGTTTTAAATGATTTTTGAATATATGGATTTTACATTCTAACTGATATGTATATGCTGCAAATTCATTGGAAGAGGGTAGATGAGATTTTCCCTCATATATTGAATGGGAATAAGGATTTATTATTCAGAGCAGTCAAAGTGCTGGTCATGTTACAGCTACTGTGTTGACTGTTATCATAATACGATAATTATTTTTCATTAAGGTATATAAATGCAAATTTATGTATAAGAATATTTTTAAAATTAGTATATACATTTAATGAAATGTATTGGAATGCGATTAGATGCTAAAAAAGGAAATCTTATTTAGTATTTCAAACCACACCGTGACAGTTGAAAAAAAGTAAATTCTTAAACCACACAATTACTTTTGTTTGGGAGGTTAAGTAGAAATCTACTCACCCTTAATTTTAGTATTCAACTTTTGATAATTTTTTCTAAGAATTCAATTATGCCCTCATCTGTTCCCTTAATTTTTTGTAATTTTAAATTTTATCCACCTATTTTTGAAAAATTCAATTAAGTGCCTCATCTCCCGTTAATTATTGTTTTCATTTCTAAGCCTTACCTATATTATTTTAAACTACTTATTTTTATTATCCCTAAAAATGCCCCAACTTGTTGGTTCAATCCGCCGAAGTCAAGTTGAGTCTTATTAAATCCCACTTCAATGGGTTCAATGAAAGGAATTTTTATTCATAGTCTACATAAAATTTTGCTCAAGTCAGTCAGATTAACCCGATTTTTTTTTTTGGGGGAAAAAAAAAAGAAGAAAGCCAAAAGGCCATCAAATATGGGGTTTGGGCTTTGTCTCTTTAGAGTTTGAGTTAAACAAAGAAGACAAAGTGCTTAGGGCTTTTGAGTTAAATCGTTTTTTTTTTTCTTCATCTTAAGAATATGTAATTATTTGTTGTATATTTTAAATAATAAATTAAACATTAAGTATTACCTTGTTTGGTTGAGCTGGGTAATATTGAACGGGATTGTTTTTCCAATATTCAAGTTGATATTTGGTCGATTTAGTCGGATTACCGGATTTTTCACTTAGTCCTAACCTGCAACCATTGAAATTATTTCTTCATAAAAACAAGTAGGAAATAAGGATTGATTATCCTTTTTGTTCCTAAATTAGTTAAAGAAGTCTTATTTTAGTCTTTAAATTTTAAATTTTCATTTTAATCCTTTAATTTTTTAAATCGTTCTAGTTTAAACACTATACACTTATTTGTTAAGTTTAACGGCACAATACTAATTACATGCAATAATTACATTTCAAAATGGGTCCTAAGCTTTGAAAAAAGTTCCATCTTCTTTTTAAAAAAAAGTTTCCTTTTAATCCTTTCTGATAAAGATTTAACCCCAAAAAAAAAAAGTTTAAAATGACTAAAAAGGAACAGTTCAAAAGTTTAAGGACTGAAAAAAGAGAGATTTTACCCCTCAAAAAAAGAGAGTGCTATGTTTTAAAGTTTAAGGCCAAAACTGGTATCCAAATAAAATAAAATAAAATAAAATAAAAAAAGACCAAAACTGGTACATTTATACATTATCAATAGTATAGAGGCCACTAAAATAATTAATCCTGTTTGCTAATGAACACTTTCTTTGGGATAACTTTTAGTAATTTTTTCCTTACATTTGTGTTCCTTCAACATTTATCTGACAGATTATTCATCCATCAACGATGTCCATTTTCATCTTTTTACTAGTAAACTAATTAACTGTTCCTTTTTTTTGTTTTTCGTAATAGAAGCGTACATAAATGTTAAGGGAGACAAAATGACCTTTTTTTTTTAATTAAATACTGCATGTGAAAAACCAAATCATTTTCAGCTAGGATTATTGATCTTTCCAAAGTTTGTCCGTATCCTTTCTGGTGCAGTTGTTATTCTTGTGAAAGTGTTCAATTGTCCGATCTTTTACTATTGTTTTCTTTGATTCTCTTTTCTTTTTCTTACTTTTTTTTTCCCCTTAAAGAGTGGGGTGACCGACCACCTTTGCTCCTCATATTATGCTTATGACTAGGCTAAGCATTCTCTTACAAGTTCATCTGTGATGGTCTTTGAGAGGAAATTAGGCTAGTAGCACATTGGCCATTGGTGGTTGGTATCAGTTTAAAAAGAAATTTTTATAAAAACTATTATTTTCTTTAAATTGCTATCTATGAAAATACCCTGGTCTTTGATGGGCTTTTTTCATGGATAGCAGCTCTAAAAAATTATTTTAGTTTAATAACAGTTTTCTAGAAAAAAAAAAAATTGAGGGAAAAAATGTGATGAATCAAATATCATCCTCCAAAGCTACTACTAAGCCTAATTACCTGGTCTTTCTTGGACTTTAAAAAAAAAAAAAAAAATTCCAACACACTAATCGTAGCATATTGACCCCAAATTAAGAGGTGTTATTTTTTATATTATAAAAAACCACAACTTTTAGCCTTTTGGCAAAAAAAAAAAAACTAACGGCTTTTTATTAATATTTAATAAAATCTTCTATTTGTATTTTTCTATCGAATTTCGCCAAATTTATAGATGCATTCAAAATTAGAATTTAAAATTATTGTAGAAACATCTTTATTCTTTAAAATTGTCTATTAGTATCCGTAGAAAAAATAAAAAAGTAATCCTCGTCTACGCTTAAAATATACTAGTGGCTATCACAGTATAGATTAAGGTATCGATCCACAAAGAAGAAAATCAATAAGGTAACAAAAAATAAAAATAAAAATTTTAAATAAAAATTAACTAAGCAATCAAATAAACTAATCATAGAATTATAAATGAAAATACTAATATGAGAAAATCAAGACTTCAAGATTCATTCAATTCTTCGTTTAACTATTACCCACTTTGATTCTTATTTGTTATTCAATTATATATTTCACATCCCAAACACATAAACAGAAAATATATCATCTAAGAACAAATATTAATCTAAAGTATTTAATATGAAAAATTATTCTAATTAACACCAAAATAATTTATCTTATTAGTTCTCTAAGATCGATAATATATCACAGAGATAATATTATAGTAAAAGATTAACTAATAAAATAAATATAATTATAATATAGTTTAAATCACCACATAAAAAAAGCATGACTGAATTTATATGAGAAATTAGAAAATAAAATATAAAAATTAAAAATATTGAAGAATTTAACAAACCAAATATATAAGCGTCGAAGCACTGGAAAACACAAAAACTACGTAACTAAGATCATTTCTCTGACCTCTAAAAACTAGTATAATCTCGAACTCATCTCAAACTCATCTTGAACTCATTCTAAAAAAAGTGGAATTCTCACTCTCAAAATTGACGTGTATTTTTCTAGTATAATCCCGAACTCATCTCAAACTCATCTTGAACTCACTCCAGAAAAAGTGGAATTCTCACTCTCAAAATTGACTGTATTTTTCTCTTTACGTTCTGTCTATTTATAATTAAGTTTAGAATATAGTGCAAATTTTCACGTTTTTTTTAAAGATGCAATCTAATTGGACGAGTGATATGTCAATCTCTCACATTTCCCTCTTTCTTCTTTTCTCTCTCTTTCTCTTCCTTCGGGTTTCTGAGCTGAAAGAAATTATCGGATGTGTCGAAAACTAGTGAGCTCAGCACTTAAACAGCGTCTCATGGGTTGGGGAAGATAGTTGACTTCCTGGGCAAACCTACCGACTTGTGAATGGTCTGAAACCCAGTTGTAGATATCCGGAGAAGCATCAAATCCGGCACAGCTTGGAAAGACCTGCAGCCAGCTGACAACGCAGGCCCCACGTGTTCTTTGCCTCTAATGCGCTTTTGATTCCGCGTGCATTCCATGCGCCCCTCCAGATGGCCAAAGCCTTCAATCGACGGCTGAGATCACACCTGATGTCTCCACTCACACTCGTGCACTCTAATCTCTCCTTTTTTCAAATTTTTTCCTTTTCATTTATTCTAAATTAAAATAAAATTAGAACTAAATCATATTAAAATAAACAAAACATAATCTAAATAAATTTTGAATCAAATTAAATTATCTCAAACTAAATTAAATACAGTTTAAGTAAACTAAATCTAAATACTTAAACATAAAATAACTTAAATTACTTTAAAAACTATACTAAAAACACTCAAAAACACACAAACTTCACAAGAAAAAAAAAACATAAAGAACTCTATTTTTATAGAGCTAACACACTCCCAAACTTAAAATTTGTTAATCCTGAGGAAAAGAAAAGAAAAATCTAAATACTTAAACATAACTCAGTTCAATTTTCAAACTTTTGCCTCAAAAATTTCACATAATATAAAACTCAAAGAAAAACTCTGAACACTGTAAATGGTCTAGAATTTTAATTCAAATACTAATTTAATCTCACTTAAAATTCTTGAATGTGTATAAATAATTACATTTAATCATTCGTAACCTAGATCAGTTTATGTAAATAAGTGACATATGTATTATCTCTAGATGATGAATAAATTTCATAAGTCTATTTTCATACTACTCTCTACTAATGTAGACCAATACTACACCAAAGATCACTAGGACTTTATTCAAACTTGTAATATATAGTTAAGGTAACGGTAGGATAATAGTCATCTTTATGGCTCAAATCATCCAAAGTACATAACTTATTCTCGGATCTTTATAAAACTTCACTTCAAACACTTCATTGATATAACCCCTAAACTTATCTTCCACTATCTTCCGAACTCTACTTTTCTCTATTTTTTTTTCTTTTTTTATCTTAATCATTATAAGCTTTACACTAAAAATATAGGGGTCAAAGAAAATGATAAAATTAGGCTCAAATGAGATATACTAAAGATAATCAAGTGTCTAAGGTACGCTTGAAAGATTTAAATGATTTTAAAATGGCCTAAATCATATCTCAAATACAGTGCAGTCTAGAATTTCACCTCAAATGATAATAAAAAAATGTTCTAGAGCTTATAATTGATGAGATTTCAAAAATTCACTTAATCACATAACTTTCTCTAAGTAAACAAAATAATTAAAATGAAAATGAGTGCGCAAAATATTTAAGAATTATAAGTAAAATCAAACTAATATAAGAATCAAGTTCATAGACAAAAATAATATTCATCATTTTCCTAAGAATTTTATTTAATAAAATTAAATCTTATCATCAGTATTCGATCATCAAATTGAGTCATCACTAAAACAACTTTTTTTTTTCAGAAAAATTTTGTATATATATATATATAAAAAATATGTGTATTAAAAAAGTGTGCATGCATATGCCACCACCCCCAACTTAAATTAGACGGTGTCCTCACTTTCAAAAAAAATTTAGAAAGAAAAGAGCAAAGTGTATTAAAAAAGTGTGCATGCATATGCCACCACCTCCAACTTAAATTAGACGGTGTCCTCACTTTCAAAAAAAAATTAGAAAGAAAAGAGCAAAGGATAGAGTACGCCTGAGCAATGGAGTTTCCACATGAAGTCTGGGCTGTGTTATATATAGGCTAGAGAAGAGAACAAAAACAAATTAAGAAAATTAAAATAAATAACCTAACAAAGAAAAATAAAATATGGTACAGAAAGATAAAACTTGATTAATCATGGTAGACAGGAGCTACCAAAGTGACCTTATTAGATTGGTCTACCCTCTCTACAAAATTCTTCAACTATTATCAAATACATATCTGGAACTCTCAAATTTTAGAGCTAAGTTGTCTGTCATAGTCTTCACATCGAACAATTTTGGCTTATCTCTTTTAAGAGGCAACTTCTCAAAGTATAGTTGAATTTTTTTTTTTTTTTTGCTTATCTTGTGTCTTTATATCAGTAGAAACTTTAATATTATCAAGATAAAACAAACACTCACTATCAATATTACGAAAGATATAACTCAAAGGATCAAACTTCTTGCTCTTATCAATCTCTTCTATTACTAATGTGTCTATCATATCAGTATGATAACATTCATCATCTTCGTGTAGTTACTTTCTAACATGGAAAATATTTACCTGTAAAGTCGTGTTCCTGAATAATAACTTCATTAGATAATTCCTACAATTAATAAGAGTGTTTTCTATAGCAAGAAAAGGTCTTCCTAAGATTAGCGAGATTTTGGACTCTATGTCAACCACAGATTGTGTATCCATGATCAGAAAATTAATAGGATAGTAGAATTGATCAATTTGAAGCAAAACATCTTCTATTATCCTTCTCAGCCTTCGCCCAAAATGGTCAACTAACTGCAGTACCACAGATGCAAGCTTGATTTCTCCGAGGCTTAGTCGAAAATATACAAAATATGATATAAGATTTATATTTGTTCCCAAGTCTAAAAGAGCTTGGCCGAACTCGTGTGTCCCTATGTGACAAGTGATTGTGGGACAACTTGGATCTTTGTATTTGGATAGTATTTTCTGCTTAATTACTGCACTTACCTACTCGGTCAAGAATGTTGTCTTCTTGACGTAGTGCATCTTTTTCATGATTTATAGATCTTTGATCATCTTAGCATATGATGGTACCTGCTTGATCACATGAAACAAAGGCAGATTAATTTTAACTTGCTTAAAGTTTTCGAGGATCTCACATTAGTTTTCTAATATTTTTTTTTTTTTGTCTTAAGTGCTTGAGGAAAAGGCACTTTGATTGGAAATTTCTTTTCAACTTCTTGTAAATTGGCATTTTAAGTACTAACCAAAGTGGTAGTATCACTTAACAGTGCACTTGACAAAGTTGGACCATCTAAAGTCTTACCACCCCGAGTAGTAATAGAATTGATCTCTTTAATATTCTGCATATCAGTGCTAGAGGTTTGCACCAAGCGTTGCCCTTTTAGATTGGACTGGGGTTGAGTAGGAAATCTTCCACGCTCTTGCACAGTTAGAGTGCTAGTCAGCTTAATGATCTGTCTCTTAATTTTTTTATTCTTTTCTACCACTTGTGTGAGTACAGACTCAAATTTTTTGTTAGTTTTATTTTGTACCTCCATGAATGCCTGAAGTGTTTTCTTGAAAGGAGTCCTATTAGGTCGTGAATTGTATTGAGGTACAGAGTAATTTCTAGATGGTGGTGCCTCAGTGTTTTAATTATTGGTAGATAATACAGACTGATTTTGATCAAACCTCCAACTAAAGTTTAGGTAACTTCTCCAGCCAGAATTGTACGTGTCAAAATACAGTAAGAAAGGCTTTATAAACATTCCTAAGGAGTTGCACTGTTCTTTATAAAACCCATTTCATTTCACTGTCAATTAGGCAATCCTGAGCTAAGTGTTCTACTCCATGACAGACAAAACATATAGCTTGAAATTCTATCCTAGCAACCATATCGATGACTCTACTATCCTTAGTTTTCAAAGCCTCTAATTCCTTGGTCACAGCTTCTAGTTAGGCTTTAAGGCTATCTCCTTCCCTAAGATAGTAGATTCTGATTAGTTGTGACTTATTAGTACTATCAATAGTACTAGGTCCAGTCCATGTGTAGGCTTTCTCAGCTAAATCATTCAGATAGTCTATAACTTCATCTAGGTCTTTCTGTAGGAACTCTCTATTATACATCATCTCTATGAATTGGCACTCCCTAATGATTAATTCCTTATAAAAATAACTAACTAGATACCAATTTTTGTACCTATGACGTGGAAACTTGTTCAACAATTCTTTGAATCTCTCTCAGGCTTGATATAATATTTCGTTATCTTTTCAGGAAAAAGTGGAGATTTGTCTTTTAAGGTTGTTGGTCTTATAGTATGGGAAGGATTTATTAAAGAAAGCTCAGCTCATTTCTGCCCATGCATCTAAGGATCTCGGTCTCAAAGGGTGTAGCTAACTCTTCACTTTATCTTTCAAGGAAAATGGAAAAAATTTTAACCTACCATAACATTGGGTTAGTTATGAAAAGTAGCCACTACCTCTTCAAATTCTCTAATGTGTAAATATAGATTTTCACTATCTAGGCCATGGAAGATGGGTAAAATTTGGATCATGTTAGGTTTAAAATCTAATTGCGGTGTATTTTGTAGAAAAATTACGCATGAACGTATGGTTGTACAGGTTAGGTATAGGTAATCATTTAAAATCCTAGTGGTATTATTCTCAATTTATTTCATAATGGTTGGTAAAGGTGTTTCTGATGAATCTGTGTCTGACCAAGAGTCAAATGAATCTTCTTCAAAATCAAGTCTTCTACTAAGTCTTCCCGATTCGTCTCTATATCAAAACATGCACCTCAGTTTTTTTTATTTTTTTTTTTTGAGAAAAAGAAAGTTGTAAAGTAAACGCAAAAAATATACACTAAGAATGTTCCTAGATAGATTGAAAAGGGTACAAAAAGTCTCACTCAAAACCTAACTTTTCTAAATAGAACTCCCCAAGGTTCCTAGGTGAGTTGGAGGG
>JXTB01000181.1:152931-163006 GCA_002914805.1 Parasponia andersonii | reverse complement strand
CCGAAAAAGATGAGCTTACGTCCACTGTTTTTCACTATTTTATGGAGAATTATAAGCACTCAAAGTTACAATGTCTCGTCTGAAAATCTCTCTCAAATTGGGAGTCAGAATTTCGAAGTCTGAAAATTGGAAAAAATTAGAATCCCCCGTCTGAAACATTGAGTTCCCTTTATATAGGTGTGGGTAACCCAATGTTCCTAATTGTGAAAACGGGTAACTATACAATCGGGTAATACAATTCGAGTAACAACATAATTGGGTAACCACTCAAAACGGGTAACTGGTCGATCATAAATAGGAGACTTCTGTTTCCCTTTCCTTGCAGGTTTCCTGTTTGACGAAGCAGAGACTTGTTTCCTTTTCTTTCGGAAGAGGTCGCTCACAATCTATACAGAGAAGGTCGCACATAACTTATGCAAAAGAGGTCACACATAACTATACGGAGGAGGTCCATGTAACTTAAGCGGAGGAGGTCGCATATAACTTACACAGAGGAGGTCGAACTTAACCCCTACTCATGCGACCTGATATAGGATTTTAGGCTGCACAACACTTAAATATGTATGTAACGAATACGTACGATTTGAGAAACTTTTCTGATTTTAGCCTCGAATGCTTTTTCATTTTCGGTACATACTAAGCACTTTCGAAAAATTTTAGCCAAAATCGGTCATTGAGCCAGCTCTATTGCATGATCTCTTGCCTTTTATAAATTGATTGTAGGAAATTTGGTTTTGTTAGGGTTTATGCCCTAAAAACATGTATATTTTAAATATTTATTGAATTAATAAAATGACATTTTTCTATTTGAATTTGTGCATAATTGGTATGTCATTAAATATCAGAAAATCACTGGTTTATTTATGTGACCATAAATTTAGCATATAAGTGTTATATACATGAGGATTAAATTTATGGACAATAAACTAAATATAGTCTGTAATAATTAATTAAAGTTTGAAATCTTTAATTAAATATTATTAGTACGGTCCATTAACATTGAGAATATAATAGTCTTATCTGGACTATTGATGTGTTGACATCACAATGGAGGTACTTTATATAATTTGATTATATAGGACTGGACCAGACATGATTCGAATCTCACATAAATTTCGTTAACTGTTGAGAGTTCAAATAATGTCACTAGATGATCATATGCAGATCAATCTTAATCCTGAACAGTTATAGACTCCTATTTATAACATTATGTTCTTTGACATACATATTAAAGGTTTGTTTTTAAACAAATCGAAATACTTGTATCTTGGGAACATGATGAGATGAGTAGCTGGGAATGTAACTTACAGATATGGAATCCATTTCTTCCATTAGGAAGCTAGAAAGATGATTCCCTTGTGTATTGATTCAGGACTTGAACAGTTTGAGTACTCAATTTATAATAGATTTATAAATTAATTGTTCATTAGAGAATCAACGGTACACAAGGATAAAGATATAATTAGAGAGGTAAACGGAATATAACTTAGTTCCAATTATGAATTGTCTATGGAGGATTGAATTACATGTAATGATTAAATCTATAGGCTACTCACTGTTTTCTGAGAAAATTAATTCTGTAATTTCAAGAGTGCAATTCTGGATTTTTAGTGGAGTAATACTGGAATTAATAAATTAGACAAATTAATTAAAGAGTTTAATTAATTGTCATAATTTATTGGAGCTTGAATTATAGGTCCATAGTTCTCCAATTCTACCTCTTATAAACATTGTACTGGATATTACATTATTACTGTTACTGCACATTTTGTCTAGATAAATAGTTTATCTATATATAATAAATAATTTTTATTAATTAATTAATTTAAATTTATAGAGAGATAAGTTTCCTAATTTGTTTAAATTTTGAATTTAAAATATCTAATTATCAGATAATTAGATAAATAGAAATTGGGAAACTGACTAAAAGTGAAACACTCTTTTTTGAAGGAGTGAATTATCTGCTAGTTTATATATATATATATATATATATATATAATTTTACATTTATAAAATAAAAAAAAAGTAAACTAACATTTTTTTAAGATTATATATATATTGATTTGATTAATATATTAATTTATTAAATAGTTTAATAAATATATATACATATAAAGAAAATCCTAGCAAAAAAAGAAAGAGATACACTACGTATTTTTTCTACAGAGCCTCCATAAAAAAGAAAAGAGTCTTCCTATTCTCTGTAGAACAAAACTCTTGTAATCTCATGTGTTGAGAAAATTGCAAGTGCCTAAAGTGTGAGTTTTAAGAAATTATACGTAACGCTCACACGTTCGTCCAGTTGTACTTGAGGCTTGACTTGGAAGATCGTGGTTGAGAAGACAGTAAAGTTAGGATTCACTGATAGACTACAAGAGTATTATGTCTATTCTCTTTATATGTTCCTATTTGCTATGAATTAATATTATGTACTCATATAGTCAATTGTTTTGAGAAAATTTTTGAATTACCTGGGTCAATCTTCTGCTGTGAAAATCGTTTTAAATCTAACAGGTTCTGCATAACAAGTACAACAATAATTTTGAGTTCAATTATCTAATTAGTGTGGCAGATTTATTCATGAATGTTGGCAATTTAAATACTTTATATAAATGATGCTACACACGCGGTTGTCATTTTTATGAATTACTAATTAACACGATATATACGGTTAATAAAATAATTGTAAAATCTAGAAAATTTTTTGGGGGAAAATGTTACTAGAGTTTAATTTTATATATTTTCTAAATTAAGGAATATACAAGAAATTATTGCTTGTAGTACATAATCTCTTAGCTTGGTCACTAGTCAGACTAAGAATATTTTATATTTGTCCATTCATATGACAGCAACAGTATATACGTTGCTAGGACAATTCATAAGGGACATACTGAATATAAAGAAAATTGAAATACACATACACATGTGTTTATATATATATATATAATAAAATAAGGTTGCCAATTCAATAGGTATTTTTTTTTTTAACCTATGAGTAGATATTTTTTTTTAACCGTTAAATTATCATATAATAGTAATTCAATAGTTATAATGAAGTGCATGAAAAAACGTGTATAATTAATGCTCTTTATCTCTCTTACTTTTTACAATAAAAAAATGTGCATGCTAAATTTTTATTGGCCAAATTGATACCTATGCATAGATAAAAAAAAAAAACCTATTAAATTGGTGCCCATAAAATAAATATCACTAATTATACTTATATGTTTATAGATAAAAAAAAAACCTATTAAATTGGTGCCCATAAAATAAATATCACTAATTATACTTATATGTTTATAGACAAAAAAAAAACCTATTAAATTGGTGCCCATAAAATAAATATCACTAATTATACTTATATGTTTATAGATTTGTATGTATCACAGATCATGGAATTTGAAGTTATCTTCTAATAAAAGAGACAAAATATGCAACTTTATGTTCCTTTCTAGTTTCTTTCTTCAAACGTCGGATGAGTCATACGGCTGGGCTCTGCGGTGCCCGCTAATATTTTATGGAAGATATTACGCACCAACAAGAATTTGTTCGATTGCAATAAATATAATTTTTTTTTCCCCTTTTGTATATATATATATATATATCAGATTCTAATCTCTAGGAAAAAATATATTTTTATACAACATATACAACACAAAATACATATATACGTTTTGGTCAGTTGTTTTGTTTATTAATATTTCAAAGAAGCTTAATTTGCTTTTCAATTTCGTTATTACCAAATTTCTCATATATCTGAGCTAACAAAGTTTTGATTCATTTTTCATAAATACATAATTTTTTTAAGTATAATATTTTATAATTATAACCGTATCTCGTAAACATTCACATATTCTATATTCAATTAAATTGATATTAGCAAAGTTTCTCCAAAAATAGAAATAACAGTAATATATTAGATCATTACTTAATAATATATTGTCCATCGGCCGACTAAGAATTTGGGCAATAATAGGAAGATATCAACTTCAACTTTGAACTATATTTTCTTTATGAAAACGATATGTAATTAATTGATAAATATCTTAATCTTCCGGTCTCTTTGATCAATCAACGGGCCTGCATTTTAATCTAAGTGACACTATTTTTTTTTTTGTTTTAATTCATATTGCTTTTCTTCTTCTTCTTTTCCCATTCTCTCTCCCTATTTATTATTATTATTATTATTATTTGGTTGAAAAAACGACTTATACAATTGCGTCTTTTCCCTCATTGTACGTTTATATGTTCCTTCCTTTTCGTAAATAAATATTACCCTTCTTTTCAATATCTATTGGAAATTAGTGCTTTTTTTTTTTATTTTGAAAAAGAGTAGTAACAAATTTATTTATGCATAGGCGAATGAGCATCAATTGGTCAAAATTGTTTGTTTTTTTTCCCCCTATTTGTCTTTCTACGGAAATCTAGTTGCTTCGTGCGTACAGTATATATGTGATTTTGTTTTTTCTTGTGGTAAATATTAATATATATTATACTATAAATCTCAAACAAATTTTACTTTTATAGTAAGCCAGTAAGTCACGATGAGCTTTTTTTTCTTCTTGTACTAATCTCTCTTATTGAAAAATCTTAGAGGAAAAAGAGAATTAAAACTTGAAATTGATTCTTAATTGATTTAGGTTTTTAATCATCACCATTAATAATAAACATGTCATTTCATTCGGCAAAATTTTACTATCAATGGGTCATGTAACAGTACTATATATTTATGTATATGTTAGTGTCCTTTGTCTCATACTCACATATAATGGATACATCAGACAATTAGTACATTTACACGGCCTAAAATATATACCTTAACCACAAAACAAGTCTTAATCATATAATAATACTGAAAAATATTAATTACAAATCTGGGACACATGCTTAGAAAACGCAGAAAATTAATCCACAATTCCAGCTCATCACCCATAAAAAGCTAGCAGCTCATTGATTGATGATACCACCGACTACAGCTAGTGTAATTTACCTAAAAAAAAAACTGACTAGAGCTAGTTTTTAGTCTCCTTTAATTTGTAGCAGCAATTTCCATGTTGGTGTGGTGAATGCATGCCAAAATAACAATAATAATAATAGTAATAATAAAATGAAGCACTTAAACCTGACTAAGATAAAACTCCCTGCATTTAATACCGTAAAAATGGACTAAGTTGATATGTTTTTTTATGCTTAAGATAAATCTTATATAGATACGATTTCTAAGAATAAAAATAAAGTTTAAATATAATAACCAAAAAGTGCATCATCTGAACCTTAAATACTTTGTCGGTGCTTGACAAACGGTCATACATTATTAACGGTAAACATTTTTTAAAAAATAGATATAATAAATAATTGTGATAAATCTACCATTTGCTTTCTTTTTCTTTTTCTTTTTCATTTAATAATTTTTCATCTTTTCGTCGAAACATCCATTTAGAAGTAGCTTTAAAAGCTCATTCACTATGAGAAAGAAAACAATTTGGGAGAAGTTTTGCCACGTGAAATCTCCCTGAGATTTCTCTTTCAACCCCTTATAAATTTCTCCCACTAGCTAATAATAATTAATAAGGTTTCATTTAAAAAAAAAAAAAGAAAATTAATAAGGGAATAGTGAATACTATTGGTAAATATAAACTAATTACTGCTGGAAATTATAAAGTCCTAGATTTTGGATCTTTGTGAAATTCGTTGACCGTCTTTCAAAATTAGCGAGAGTGGGAATCTTTGTGATTGTGAATTATGTTTTTCAACGTTTAATGTTGTCAAAACTTAGAATCCAATTGCGCGTGAAATGTGGATCACATATTGGTTATGGGGTCTTCTACTTATGAGGAATGGCTGGCATTGTATTGCCCATTCACCTCAGACGACTCTTGCTCCCTCTGCCAATACTATTATTATGGCTTTATATATAGGGGTTAGATTATTACCATGTGCAAACAATTTTAGATGTATGGTCACTTCAACCATCTTCAATCATTAATAACAAGATATATATGACATGTTTACTAAGAATTCTAATTATCCGTCTAATTTTAGTGTTTCATCAAATTTATAGATTATTTAGCCTATTTGGATCGTTAATTTATATAATGTTAAAAAATGCGCACTAATACGGAAAAAGGAAAGAAGAAAGAGAGATTATTGTTACTTAGACTACCCTGATGTGATGTATTGTCCCTTTAGTAGATAGTCTATTATTGTTAAATATGTATAAGATTAGACTACTCTATTTCGATTCATCAGTGTACAAAAATGCGTAAATACAGTAGGTATAAGTCAAAAATTTAATAGAAGACTAGTTTTTACTTAGCCCCCCGAATGAGAGTCATATTGGCTACAAAATTTTGATTTTTGCCCATTCATTCATTTTCAATATTGATTTTTGCCCTGTTTATTCATTTCCAATATAGAAATGTAATCAACCACTTCCTCTACATACATGTTACCGTTGGCATTAGCCATTGATTAGTTTTCCTTTCGATCATACATTACCCTTTAAACAGACTTATCAATACAAATAGCATATAGTGTTTTCTCGACCAAAACAGTAATCATTAACCATTATAATGATACATGTATATAAAATAACACAAACTATAGGAAATATTTTCTTCATTTTTTTTTCTTGGCATTTTAATATAATGAAAAGTGGTAATATTGTAATATTATTGACATTAAGGGCCATACTATTGGCTCATTATATGTTAGTCCACTTTCCATCTGTAAAATGGAGAACAGAGTTAATAATTTCTTTTTCCCAAAAAAAAAAAGAGAGAGAGAAAGTGGTCTCCAACCAACACCAACCTCTCTCTCTCTATCTCTCTCTCTCCTCCGTCTCCTCTTTCTCTCTCTTCGTTTCCTTTATATTAATCTTTCTACACTCTTAACAACTTCAGGGCTCGATCTCAAACTCAGCTCTCTTCCTCGATCTATCTTTCGTTCTCACACATTCACACACACACACACACACACAAAAAAAAAAAAGCACCATATATACACACTTACATATCTTTTCGAGCCCTGAAAGATTAAACACCACTACCAAGCACCAACACCAATGGCGTCTCCGCCTGATACGAGCAAAACCATAAAGCTAGAGCGCTACAACAGCTACTTGAGAAGAGTCAACAGCACCAAGCTCCTTAACGCTTCCTCCAAGCTCCTCTTCCGCGCCACACTCCTCATCGCCCTCGTCCTCATCCTCTTCTTCACCCTCAACTACCCACCCCTCTCCGACCACACCCACGGCCACACCAGCCGCTTCCACACCAGCAACAACTTCCTCTCCTCCGCCTTCTACGGCAGCGGGGTCGGCGGCGCCGCCTGGGAGAAGCAGGTCCGCCACTCGTCCACCCCTCGCCGCCCCAGCGGAATGTCCGTCCTGGTGACCGGCGCCGCCGGCTTCGTCGGGTCGCACTGCTCCCTCGCCCTGAAAAAGCGGGGCGACGGCGTGCTCGGCCTCGACAACTTCAATGACTACTACGACCCCTCGCTGAAGCGGGCCCGCCAGGCCCTCCTGGCCCGGCACCAGGTCTTCATCGTCGACGGGGACCTGAACGACGCGCCGCTCCTCTCCAAGCTCTTCGACGTCGTCCCCTTCACGCACGTGCTCCACCTGGCGGCCCAGGCGGGCGTCCGGTATGCAATGCAGAACCCCCAGTCGTACGTGCGATCCAACATCGCCGGCTTCGTCAGCCTCCTGGAGGTGGCCAAGGCCGCCAACCCGCAGCCCGCCATCGTCTGGGCCTCGTCGAGCTCGGTCTACGGGCTCAACACCCAGAACCCCTTCTCCGAGCTCCACCGCACGGACCAGCCGGCCAGCCTCTACGCCGCCACGAAGAAGGCCGGGGAGGAGATAGCCCACACGTACAACCACATCTACGGGCTCTCCCTGACGGGCCTGAGGTTCTTCACGGTGTATGGACCCTGGGGCAGGCCCGACATGGCCTACTTCTTCTTCACCAAGGACATCCTCCGCGGCAAGCCCATCGAAGTGTATCAGACGCAGGACGAGAAGGAGGTGGCGCGTGACTTCACGTACATAGACGACGTCGTGAAGGGGTGCCTTGGGGCCCTCGACACGGCCGAGAAGAGCACCGGGAGCGGCGGCAAGAAGCGGGGCCCCGCCCAGCTGAGGGTCTACAACCTCGGGAACACGTCGCCGGTCCCCGTGGGGAGGCTGGTCTCGATCCTCGAGTCACTCCTGAGCGTCAAGGCGAAGAGGCACGTGATCAAGATGCCTCGGAACGGCGACGTCCCGTACACGCACGCGAACGTGAGCCTGGCGTTCAGGGACTTCGGGTACAAGCCCACTACGGACCTGTCCACCGGGTTGAGGAAGTTCGTCAAGTGGTACGTTAGTTATTATGGGATTCAGTCGAGGGTAAAAAAGGACAGCCCTGAGCATCCCGAGGAATCCGCTTGATTAATCATCATCCACTTTTTTTTTTTCTTTTTTTCTCTTTCTTTTGGGGAAATTTTATATTTATTTTTGTTTTTATTACTTTTTAAAGTTATTGTTGGTGGTCCTCGGTGCACTGGATCATATTGTTTCCAAGCTGTCGATGTTGTTGTAGAAAATACATATAAACTCAATATAGAATAAGATAAATGTGAAGGGAGACCCAAAAAAAAAATTTTAAGGAGAAGGAGAAAGTGTAGATCTATGGATTGGGTGAGGGAGGGCGCAATAATTCTGGGTGGGGTTTACTGGAAAGGGTGTGGATCTCAGCCATTGGATTGATAATTATAAAAAAAAAAAAAAAAAAGAGAAAATTGTAATTGAACAGCAATGATAGATGATCAAGAATCTTGGTTGCCTTTATTTTCTTCTTCTGTTCATATATTCATTTTTATGTTTATTTCAGTTATGGCCTTTTGTTCCTTCTTTGGGCATACTTGGCTTGCTTTTTCGGATCCCAAGTTGAGCGAATATGTTAGATTTTGCTTTTGAAAGATGATTTTTTCATGAACTGAGAACGAGGGGTGTATATGTCTATCTATGACATTTGCTCCTTTTAGTCAAAAGGGTACAGGAGTAAATTTGAATTTTTTTTGTTTCATTTTTCGAAAGAAAACTTATGTTCTTACTTAGTGATCACTATATAGTTGTTAACATTATAATATTGTAGAATCATGACAAAATAGTGTAAAACCGACATATTATCATGTGTAGATGAATACTAATTGGTGTTATAGTCGAAATAAGATGAAATTAAAGTTGACGGATTGAGCAAGAGCATGTACTATGGTGCGTATTAGGTACCATGTAATTTTTTAAAATTTGCAATAAGTAAAAAATTATTATTTTAAGTCCAATTTTTTTAAGGAAAAAAATAAAAGCAAATTGTAATAATAATAATAATGTAAAATGATTGTTGGGAATCAATTTGGGCAATAATTACTATGTCGAAAAGGGCAGAGGAAAAAAAGAGAAAAATAAAGATTTGGAGGTAGAAAAAGTGATTTTGGGTATCTGAATTGATTGGCACTGTCCATAACAACGTCAGAAAAAGGTGTATATGGATGATGAAGAGGTGCTGAAAGTTTCTGCAAATGGTACAGATAGGAACTGTAATTGCACATGATTCAGATGATTGCTTCTAATTAACTCTATTTTTTTTTATTGCACCTACATATACAATAATGTGTATATTTACATATGAAATCTATTTCTTTATTCATTAATCAAACGGGTCAAAGCTTTTAACTGAGTTTATTTATTGCTTCTCCCAATCGCTTGGCGTTCAAGGCTGTCACATTTTTGTCGGTAAAGTTTTTCTTAAGTCACCAAATAACTTAGAAAAAGCCTATAGCATAATGTAACTGCGCATAACCGGCTCCGGCATAGTAGTCAAGATCCAAAGACAGCAAAGACTTATATTTTCTATCCATGGCATCTTTAGTTCATATAATCTTAAGACAAAATTAGCTTACTTCAATTTTTTGTATCATCAATGTATTATGTAACATTATAGCTATAGTTATTTAAAGATACTGATTATTTATAACTCTAATCTACATATGTGTGCTCGTATGGTTGCAAATTCAATAAGTATTTTTTTTTTAT
>JXTB01000181.1:127863-152720 GCA_002914805.1 Parasponia andersonii | reverse complement strand
TATATATATATATAGTTGTGTGTGGGCGCGCACGCTCTCGCTTTCTTGGTAAAAGAAATAATGAAATCCTGATTTCATGTGTGGTAAGAAACTTGGTGTAATGTCTCGTCATTGAACTCTAATGTTGAGGTGCATAAATGATTCGAATATATAATATATCATGCATTGTCAAAATTTTCACTAACATTACACGTGTTGGTGCCAATGGCTGTTGAATAATTGCCACATGAGAATGACTCTTTGTTAATCACATGGGTTGAGAACAATGGTATACGGTATGCATTCATGTATTTACACTCCGAGCTCTAAGCACTCAACTTTTCTCATTGTTCCATAGGAGATCTTTTGGCACTAATGGAGGCAAGTTTAGAACGAATGTATCAGCGCTCCATGTAATAACGGATTAAAATCAAACAAGTGGTGAAATTCAAGGGAGACCAGTGTTTAGAGAGGTTAATGTGTCCCGGACTTTTTTGGACTGGCCCAAATTCTAAAAAAGAAAAAGTACGGTATTAGCCCAATCTATGCCTATATTACGTGGGTTTAGGCCGGCCCATTACATATAGTAGGGTCGGACTGAGCCTTAGTCATTGGCCCGGCTTAGCACGACCAATATTTAGTCCTTTTATATATAATTTTAATTATATTTCTTAATTAAAATTTCAAAAAATCTTAGTTAAATATTTTCATTTATATGTTTTTAATGTTATTTATTTATTAATTTTGTTTATTTTCTATTTATTCAAATTTTAAAAGAATATGAATGAGTTTTAGGCTCATATTTAATATTTTAAAGCATAGAAAAATAACAAAATTAGATTCACATTATGTCCCATATTCGATCTGTATAAATATAGCCCACTTAAGTACGACCCACTTAGGCACGCACAAAATGTGGGTTGGGTCTGTGGGCTGTGCCAAGCCCTTTAATAAAAATATGAGTTGTTCGTCCCAACCCATATTTTAGACAGGCTGAGCCTATATATTATACAAAGCCCATATAGACTTATCAAATGTGGACTGAGTCGGGCCGATTCGGCCCACTTTACATCTCTACCAGTGTTCTCTAGACTTTCGTGAATATAGTTTTGTTTTGATGTTTTTCTAAAATGAAATGAAACATGAAGACTTTCTTGGGATTTTGTTTGAAAATACATATACAATGTAAGTTTTTGTAAATTTAGGTATATACATATATAGAAGGCACTAATTTAGTAGGTTTTTTTTTTACGTATTTATAAATATTATTTTGTCCAATTAAAATTTATCATGTACGTCTTCTATAGTAAAAAGTAGAGAGAGAGGAAAAAATATTAAATAATGTGTATTTATCATATTTTTCTAACTACTCAAAATATAGTAATTATTAAATAATAATCTAACGGCTACAAAAATACCTACAAATAGGTAAAAAAAAATACATATTGAATTATGGCCTATATATACATATATATAAACTCTAACACGTTTAGCCTTTTTGTATATAAAACAAACCCCTAATATTTTTCCTAATATTAAGCAAAGTTTTTTATTTATATTTTTCTATCAATTCTCACTAAATTCATATATATAATCTAGATTAGATTTAAAAATATTGAAGGTGAAAACTTTTAACTTTTGAAATCAGATAACTAAATTTAGAAAAGAAAAAAAAAAGAATTTTTATATGTTTCAAGGTTGTTAAGAATTTTGTGCATTTAAAGGCTGTTACAACGAGATTCCTATAAGGTTACGAATCATAGAGATAGTTGCCTTCCGACTTTTTCTATACATATAAATTAACAAATCAAAGAACAAAGATGTTTATTCAATAATTTTAAACTCAAGTTCTGATAGTATATATGAATCTGGTAGGATTTGATTTTTTTTTTTAAATACATAATAGAATGTTTTATTTTTATTCTAATAAAAATTTATATATGAGCACTAATCTACTATGTATTTTTTTTTTTTTACTTATACATAAGTTTCAATTTGGCTAATGAAAATTTATTATGCACATTTTTTAATAGTAAAAGATAAGACAGAGAAATAACATTAATGATGTACATCTTTTTATGCACTTCATTATAATCATTAGTTCACCATTAAATAATAATCGAATGGATAAAAAACTATACTTACACATAGATAAAAAAATAATACCTACGGAATTGACAACTTTTAAATATATATATATAATATATATATATTTATATATGGGCACCAATCCACTAGGTATTTTTGTTAACCTATACATAGGTATCAATTTGGCTAATGAAAATTTATCATGTAAATTTTTTTGTAGTAAAAATAAAAGAAAGTGCATTAATAATTTATATCTTTTCATGTATTTTATTATAATTGTTAGATCATGATCTAATAACAAAAAAAAAAAACATATACATAAAAAAAAATACCTACTAAATTAGCAATCTATATATACGCGCGCTCTCTCGCTTTCTTCGTAAAAGAAATAAAAACGAAATCAAAATCCTGATTTAATGTGCGGTAAGAAACTTTGTGTAAGGTGTCCACATTGAACTCTAATGTTGAGGTACATAAATGATTCGAATATATTATATATCATGCATTGTCAAAATTTTCATTAACATTACACGTGTTGGTGCCAATGGCTATTGAATAATTGCCACATGAGAATGACTCTTTGTTAATCCTATGGGTTGAGAACAATGGTATAACGTATACATACATGTATTTGCCCTCTGAGCTCTAAACACTGAACTTTTCTCATTTTTCCATAGGAGATCGTTTGGCACTAATGGAGGAAAGTTTAGAACGAAAGTATCAGCGCTCCATGTAATAACGGATTAAAATCAAACAAGTGGTGAAATTCAAGGGAGACCAGCCTTCTCTAGGCTTGCATGGATACAATTTTATTTTATTTTTCTAAAATAAAATGAAACATGAAGACTTTCCCATGATTTTGTTCGAAAATACATATACAATGTAAGTTTATGTAAATTTAGGGATATACATATGAAGAGGCCACTAATTCAGTAGATATTTTTATTTATTTATTTATAAGAGTCATTTTGTCTAATTAAAATTCACCGCATATGTCTTTTATAATAAAATATAGATAGAGAAAAATATTAAATAACGCATATTTATTATTATTTTTTTCAACATTTTATCATAATAATGGTAGCTATTAAACAACAATAATGGTTATTAAGTATTTTTTTTAGACGTTGGATTATTATTTAATAGCTACCATTATTTGGTAAATAATGGTAGCTATTAAATAATAATCTATAATCTAAAAAATACTTATAAATAGATAAAAGAAAATACATATTGGATTATGACCTATATATATATATATATATATATATATAAACCCCTAACATATTTAGCCTTTTTCAAAAAAAAAAAATCTAATACTTTTTTTAATATTAAGTAAATTCTTTTATTTGTATTTTTCTAACAATTCTCACTGAATTCACATATATAGTCTAAATTAGGTTTAAAATTATTAAAAGCAAATATTTTTAATTTTTGAAATCAGATAATTAAATTTAGAAAAAAAAAATTGTATGTTTGAAGGTTGTTAAGAATTTTGTACATTTAAAGGCGATTACAGTGAGATTCCTGAAAGGTCACGAATCATATAGATAGTTGCCTTCCGACTTTTTCTGTAGATATCAATTAACAAGTTCAAAGAGTAAAAATGCTTCTTCAATAATTTTAAAATTAAGTTTTTACAATATATGTGGATCTAGTAAGATTTGATTTAAAAAAAATACACAATAGCATATTTTATTTTTATTCTAATAGAAAGATGTGAACTTCTTTTGCAAAAAGGCAAAATGGCGATTGATTTATTACAATCTTCTTTAATTTTAATCAAAATAATTAAGCATTTTCATGAATAGCGGTAATATGGAGCGGCTTGATCATTTATATTTTAGACAGGATTACATTTGCATCCTCGAGTATCAGAAAGACAATTTTTTCCCCTAAATATGTTATAGTTTACAAATTTACAAGATTATGTCGTGTAGTATATAGATAAATAGATTTGAACAAACAGGTTAGAAAAACCATAACTGTATGTGTTCCGATCACTAATATATACATATTTCTCATAAGTAATGGATTTGTATATTACGTATCTTTCCTGGAATAGATATTTGGTAGTACATTTTTCTGTCATTCAAGAGGTTTCTCAAGTTTTTAAAGTTCTTCAAATAAAGGATAAACCAAGTACATAAATTAATTTGTGGAGAATCTATTAATGTTTGGCAGAACTTCCTAGAAAATTTCTCAAAGCTTTCTAGATAATACATAGAACTAGATACCAACTTTCGATTAAATTTCTTCTTCCATTACTATTTCCCATTGGCATCCTAATTATTTTGCCTCTATTTTTAAAATGCTAAAAACGTGAATTCTACTAACAATTTTACTGCATATCTTTTAGATAAGTCACATATTTCGATTAATCCACCAATGGTTTTCAATAACACCAATAATCTTAACATGTAATATTTTCCTTAAGGCTCTATTTGAAGCCTGGATTTTTGGAGGAAAAGAAATTATGATGAAAAAGTTGAGAAAAAATAAAGAAGAAAATATTTGCCTAAAATTCAGAACTTTATGTTGAATTTTTTTGCTGCAGGCTACTTCTAAGAAGATTTTCTTAGACGACCTCATCTATCGGTTCAACAAAATAGTTTTTCCTTTTCAGTAAAATTTGCCACCGTTTTTCTTATAATTTCGTTGGTTTATTAGTGATAATCAGTTGACAATGTAGTTTGCATTTAAATAAACATATTAATTTATAATCTTAGAATTTTATTAGTTTATATGTGCATAACCAGTTCTATTAGATGGATTCTGCCATGTCGTATGACTTAATGAGTGAATGTTTGATCGAGAAGTTGTGAGGAAGTTTAAAATTTAAAAACAATAAAGGTAAAAGGTACCAATGGTCCTTAACGTTTTAACCCTTTAGTATATTGGTCTTTTTTTTTTCCCTGGTAATATTCAATACCTAATGCTTCAATTCATTATTTCATTTGTATGCGTTAGTCCTAATGTATTGTCCATCTGAAATTCCATTAAAGACCAAGGGGAGAAATTTGCATAATTGATACCTAACGTTCACTTTGGCAATTTTGGATTAAATTTCTACTCTTCAAAATGTATCTAAGGGAATTTTGGTCGGAAAATGCAGTCCCAACTAATGCCAATGAACCGAAAGGTTAAGTACTTGAATACCAAATATAAAAACTCTCACCAATATGCTAAACAGATGAAATTAGGATCATTTGTACCAATTACCGAAAGAAGATTATTGGTTAGTACAAGTTTTCAAAGAAAACCAAGTATAAGTGATTTCGGAACTACTAATTAGTAATGTCTATGAACATAGAGCATCCCAATTAATATTTTATCGAAGATCTTATGCATATGTAAAACATTAGATATTTGACTTTTTTGGTCAAAAGAAATTAAAAGAAAAACCTTCGAAATAAAGTAGTACTTAGTTGTTATACGAATAAAAAAAATCTATGTAGGTTTCTAGGCTTTTTTTCTAGTTTATACTTTATAATACTCTATATAAAATTTCACAACTCTCGATCTCCCCAACTCTTAAAACAAGTCCGAACTTGACCAAAACTACTTATTATATTGATGTCTGGTAATTGTCCACTGAGACAACACTCCCGCATTCGATTATATAAAATATCTATAAATATATTTAATATATAAATATTAGCTTTCGGTCTCGTCACACAATTCTACTAATTTAGAACACATTTTTCGTAATTCATATTAGAGAAATGTGTTTTGAATTGATAAAACTGTGTAACAGGATCGGTATCCGAACAGACTAAATCTTAGTTCACATCTTAGTCAACAAAGATAATATACATGTATATGTGTTTATCTACATATAGACATTTTTATATATTAGATAGAGTTGTGATTTATGATCCCACTATTTTTTTTTTATTTCCATGGATGTATGATATATTCCACAATTTTGAGAGTGCCCTTTCAAGTATTTCTATTACTTTATTAAATGATTTTTTTTCGCCTTAAAAAGTTTCTTCCTTCCAAATTAAGCTTCGTGGCCCTAACTTAGATGTTATTATGAAAGCCATACCTATAAATATACAATTATACAATTATACAAAGAATAATACATGTTCTACTTGTACATCCTTTCTGCAGAGACAACAGCCAAGCTTCGTTTATGATGCCTTGCCTTTCAAGATCAATCTCGTAGACAATGTGAATTAGATAGTCCATAGTATTTTATTTATTATTTTTTTTTTGTAGATAAGATACGTCATTTTTTTTAAGGGAAAGATACATCATTGTTATAATGAGCGAACAACCAAATCTTAATTAACTCCTTAATTAAGCGCTTTGAAAGTGCCCCACAAGCACTAAACATAAAAATAAAGATGCATAAATAAAGTAACTATAAGGTCATTAAATAATGGAACTTCAACACATAGTTGCCGAAAATTTTTACCATATCTGTGTTCTTGTTCCTCGATATAACGAAATAATTATTAGTTCATTTCATTAAAATTAATACATAGGTATATATATTCAAATTACAGGTGCATTTTTACCCAAATATTTCACAGAAATTAATAATGGAACATACTTTGCCATCATATTTGACTTTGAGACCGCGTGTTGTGCAGGAATCCATGGACGTAGTGCTTCCCATTCTGTAGCATTAATATTATTCTTTAACAAATTTATGAATTTAATAACTAGATGACTGTGATTTTGACTCTAAAATTTGTTCATTAAGTAGGAAGACTTGTGTGGAAAAAAAAAGTACATATTTTTCGGCATATAAAAAAAATGAACGTGTCATATAATATTTATATACGTATTACTAAAGATTGCATTTCATTAAGAGAAATACCAACGTCAACGTCAAAACAATGGTCGGTGAATGAATAGAGAAATAGTTTTTAATAGGCTAAAATAAGGTTAAAAGGATAGGATCCATATGTATGACATATCATGCGCCCATTTCAGCCCCCTCTTATAAACTTTGAGCTATATAAAATATCGTCAAATGCATCATATGTCATATAATCATATGGGCAGAGATTGATTTTTTTTTTCCTTTTATTTATTTTTTGTTTCACATCAACCGACTGAAAGAGAAAGAGAGGGAAAACCCATCAAATTAAATAAAATACATAATAAGAAAATAATCAGAATGGTACCAGGAATGTCAAGCTGCGACATGGGCAGTCTTGCTGTATTCCAGTGTGAGTTATAAGATAACGCCAACAATATGCTACATGTAAGTTTGAAACTCTTGTGATTCTAAATTGACATTTGTGTACTTCACAGCACACAATCTTGGAAGATTTTGGGTCCTTCAAGTTGTATTTTACTTCCAACTGGACTCACTTTATCACTCAAAATTAAAGTAAATAAAATAATAGAGAGAGGAAGATGACTCTCTTTGTCACTTTCACTAATGATTAATTCTTAAGACAGAAAAAAGAATGGAAGCAACCAGCAGTCAAAGAAAATTTATTTTAAGTGAATCAAAATTGTCACATACTCATTCACAAGTTTAGTCTTATCGGTAATGACAGCTATAGCTTATAAGCCCGAAATTTAAGATTCGAATTTTTTGACATCCTTATCAAAAATATGTTAAATACCAATATAATATAAGACCCAGTTGATTTCATTTTTTGTCATGTTGTGTTATGAATCGTAATTCATAACAATGATATGTTACCTACAGATATTGATAACATTTACATCAAAACAGATAAAAAAAACTTTTGATATTGATCCAGTATTACAAGTAAGCTCGTAACACATACTTCAGTCCAATAAAATTCAGACCAATTACATGATCATATACGTCCCAAGAAAAATGACAAAATCTATTTCTGTTTTATGCTATAAAAGTTAGAAATAAAATAAAATTTCTAGGAATTTGCAGTATTAATATTCTTATTCCTAAGTATAGTACTAAGGACATTCGTCATTTTCATGGTTGGGGTTCAATTTTCTAGTATAATGGTGTCCCTTGAGGGCCATCTGTATAGAATAGGCTGCAAAGTCTGAATTATATTGCTAGCTATTTATTCTCTTCATTTCAAAGCCAAGAGAATTTTTCTCATAGCTCATCAGTGTACTTTGCCTATTGCCAACTTTGCCAGTTTGCCACTAAACAAGCATGTCTAAGACCCCACACTGTCTAAACTAATTACAATATAGTAGTAGGTCATTAATTTGGTATGGAAAACACTTAATTACCACTAACCTAAAAATTGTGATCTTTCTGAAAAAAAATGTTATACATTGCTCTAATCACATATATAATATCAAAAGCAAAACTCAATTTGCACTACATGTTTATAGGTAGTATAAAGTGGTATATATGTATGCCTTGTTTCAAAGTACTATTTCGACAAAAACTTTAAAAAAAAAAAAAACAAAAAGTTTTTTTTTCAAAAAAAAAAAAAAGAAAAACCCAATAGGAAAATAATTCTAGTGAAAGAGATCAGTGGTGTACCATTTGACGCTTTTATCATTAATTAAACATTCGAGGGAGTTCGTTAGCTAGATCAACTTTATCTGTGTTTGGCATGCATACTCGCATAATTTAGTACATTAAATATATTATACTTAGATCTAAATAACATTAAATAAGGTTCAACTAATAATATACTGAATATCAAATTTTAGAAAGAATGATCCACTTCCTAAAATAGGACGAACCAATCTTAAATTCTTGTCTGCTTGCTTTAAAAGTCAGTAACTAAACGTCATTTGATTGATATAAGTTACCCAATAGCTTTATATTCAACTTAGAGATTAAAATAAGCAACTTGACTAGGTTATCATTTATCAATCACTAAAACCCTTTCAAAGAACAGATACCCGCATTAATTTATTTATATACTGAATATTGGATAACTTCTATCCTATAATTATAATAAATCTGAATTAATCAACTCATTGCCACCTTGAAAGGGCATTAAGTGTCGTGCACACAACTTTTCATGCTAAGACTAGGAGCCATTTACATTTAGAATTTGTGATAAAATAGAGATCATTTCAAAATGAATATGAGAGAAAGAGATTATCTAATATAATATTCTTTAATGGAAAGAAGTCACTTCAATAACAAAAATGCTACGTGTTACTAAAACACACAACCAAAATAAGCAGACACTAATCAACACCATTAATTTTAAGCATCACCAGTGTCATGCTGTGTAAAAGGAATGAAACAAAGTTCTTTTACCGTAACAAGGTGACAAATTTAATGATCTAAATATTGCGTAATAACATGTTTTTTTTCAACATTATTATAGAAAGTGACGTTTTTTGTTCTCTCTTTTTTCTTTCTTTTTATTATTAAGCAAGAAAAATAAATTAGAACTGGAGGAAAACTTTGTGAGATGAAGACCTAGCAACCACCGAGTTGATTTGATGTACCCACCAGCCTATTTATAAAGGCTTTACTAATAGTTGGCTTTGGTTGCTATATGTTTATTTATGGATATGCCAAAAAAAGGTGAAAAGCCCCACATTCGCATAACAAACTAAACACTACAGTTTTGGCTTTTAACTTTCTAGTGTGCTCACTTTTTGACCAATTTCAGGAATTTGTGGCGTGAGGGTAACCGACACACGCCTTTGGTTGGGAAAAGAACAATGTGCAAAACGACATCGTTTCCGCAATTGGAGGAGTGCAATGCAATCTACCGCAACTTGGATTTTCGTTTTTTGTTTTTTTTCTCTTCTTTTGCCTTTGGCCAAAAATATTTCAAAAAACGCCTTTGCAGAAAGTACAAATTGTAAAACACAAGAAAATGGTTCAATTCATTGAACAAGTGTTTTCTGCCCAACTTTTGGATTCATTCCTTGTAAATCTTCGTCTGACAGATTGTTTCAAATTTGAGCTATTCTAACTTGTATATTACTAGATTAATTAGGAGCAATTCTATCGAGTGAGAGTTTGGTAGGACCGTACTTTTTTTTTTTTTTTTTTCGGCTAACTTTTACATTACTAGATTGTTTCAAATTTGGTAGGACCGTACTTGTATTAGTATGTTTAATTTTGTAGTCTCGATATCTCGTAAGCATGATTATTAGAATTTACTACTCAGATTGAGCTTAACTACTGCTTTATTATTATTTTCTTTCATTTTTTGGGTCCCAAAAAAAATAGATCGAACTTGTTTTGCAATTGACAGGCTAACTCTGAAGTTCAATTTTGCACATAATTAATTAATGTTTTTGTTGGAGTCAAGGATTAAAACGTGGTGTCGATGTCGATATCGAGATTTTTTTTACGAATATAATCAAAAATATTATTGATGTCTAAGATATTCCAGAAAAATACCGAAATTTATCTTAAAATTCAAAATTTTCAAGAAAAACTCTAAAAAATGCTAAAACAAGTGATATTGCATAATTTATACAAGTTTTATTAAAAAAAAAAAACAAAACATGTTCATATTTTATAAGACAATAAAATATACGTATATAGCAGAAAAAATATCAAATTTTATTTTATAGAACAATTTTAAAATCGGAATATATATCACATTATTTTATTTAATACATCTCATATAAATATCTTACAAATTACAACTAATTTTAAATTACATTGAAAATAAATAAAAATCATTGATAATATAGAACAATTCAAATACATTAAATACTAAAATGAGATTCAATGAGGTTGAAAGTTATAAGAGAAATCTCTATCTTACTCCAAAATTTCTTTCAAAGGTTATAGGAGTCCTTTGTAGAGATTCCAAAATAATAAATTCAAGTAGTGCAAATATTTTTATTGAATACAAGTAATTCTAAAACTTTGTCAATAAACTATATAGAGAGAATTATGATTTATTTTTGTATTCTTTACTATCATTTTTTATATAAAAAAAAAAACTTATTAAAAAATTCGACATTTCTATCGACATTTCAAAATTTCGTGACATTATCTATAAATATCTCAATATTAGCTCATTTTTAACTGACATTTTATTAATATCGATATATCCTCGACAATGTTGATATTTTACGGATATTTCACAGATACACGAGAAAAAATATCTTTCTATCCTATATCGATATCAAGGCTTCAACATACAGATATTATCGTGACAATGTCGAAAACTGTCATGACATTTTAATCCATAGTTAGAGTACACTTCGGGCATGTTCTTGGTCCTATGTGAGAGTGAAGATGTCTAAGTTGAGTATTTGATTACATTAGAGAGAACATTATCATACATAAATTAGATTGAATAGAACCTAACACAATTTTAAGAGTCATTCATGTAAACAATTAGGTGGAAGATTTGTTGGGAAACCATAACTAACTTGAGTCCAAAGCCAAAGATAATGAACACCATAGCCGAAGCATTAGATGACTGAGAGTACGAGGGTTAAAAGTTTTCTACAGTCAAATACTCTATATTTGCTCAATGGATTTTCTTTCAGTGATGGTAGCCGAGAAAAAAGAGCAAACTTCTATTTGACTTAGGGACCAAAACTTTAAAAGTTAATTTTATATAATCAACTCAATTAGATATTCATCAACTTTAATTTGGTAACTAACTAGATATTCATATTATAACCCATATCTATTAGATATTCTGATTCATCTTAGTAAATCACTTAATTAAGTTTAAGTTTTACTTAAAAATATTATTGCTCAATATAATTATCAAATATGTAACCCATGAGTTAATCGGAAATATAATTTCCTAACAAAGATTTCCATGTTAGGGACATGGGAACTTTAATAAATAGCTATTTGTTTTTAGGAGAAAATAGATTATTAGATTTGCATATAGATGTCTCAAACCTATATTATGAAACTAAAATTTCATTTCATAGCTTTTTTTACTATAAGTCAATCATTTCATTCAATAGATTCAGTCAATACATCGGAAAAAATCGAGGAGAGAATTTTCACCTTATTAAGTTCATCGTCTTCCCAAAGAATATACTTTGTCAAATCATGAAATGTAGCACCTAGAAAATTATATATAAAAAAAAAACGATAATCATCAAAAATGACAAATTCAATCTATGAATTAGACATAATATCCTTACTTTCAATATATGAAAAAGATATTTAACAAAGATGATAATTTTTTGATCTATAAATTAGATGCCACTTAGACTAGCTCAATTAGTACAAAGTTTTAAGAATGTATGTGTGAGTTTGAGAGGTCAAGAGTTCAAGCTTTGATAGTTTATGTGTTTGTTTGTGATATTTTTCTTTAAATTTGTAGTAAGTTGTGATCATTAGTTAAGCCTTACTCTTTTTTTTTAAAAAAAAAATAGACATCTAAACCCGAAATAGATAAACGACTTAAGAATAATATTAAACACACTCTCACAAATAAAAGTGAGAATAATAATATATAAACTAATAAAAGAAGATGGATGAATATAATTCTTCCCCATCAAAAAAATTTGTTGACGATGGATTGACAAAACAAACTTTTTGTTCTTCTTTTTTATGCATTGCTTTGGAGAATCTTGCCTTGTTGAAAGAATTATTATAGATCGAAGAAGATGATTACACAAATAGAAAAGTCCCAAAGCTATGAAAGTTTCGTTTGATTAATAACTTCCACTTTTTGAGATTTTATACTTCAACAACGAATAATACTAATATTTCTCTCTCTCCCCCCTTAGAAACGGTTCCCCACTGTTGATGCCAAAAATTTGGTTCAACAACAGGAATCAATAGTCAAAGTGAAAACGATAAAATAATGTAAAAAAGGACACAAGATTTAGAATGGTTCAATTTTAAACAATATAGTCAATATTAGTGGGAGAGTGTTAGAGTACAATGGTGAATTCTTGGGTTCATATACCTTTTTTGACCTCTCTCTATATATTTATAGGCTGAGAGGTTCATGAACAATTTTGGTAACAAATATTTAGATTCGAATTACGTTAGTGGGCAAAATCATGAATATCTCAAGAATTATGAGGATATATTAATTCTCGAACCGGGTACGATTTTCCCAGAAATCTGGTGTCCATCTGTCATGGTCAGCTTGCAGGTCGCAGATACAACTACCTCTATTTCGTTCGAGGAAGAAACTCGTTTTATACTTGATTGAGGTGAAGTCGTGAGGAGGTTATATTGACTCGAATGAATCAGCTCCGAAAGAGAGCTGAGACCTATTCTCGAGCTGGTCAAATTCGTGCATAACACCAACCCTCTTAGAAAATAGATGGGCTCAATGCCCCGGTTAGTCGTGTACAAACAAAGCCCAAACTGAGTGCAACAGCAGCTTCAATATCAATTGGTATCATGCCATCAAAGATTAAATTGATATACACTACGAACTAAGAATGTGCAACTTGGTTATATTATGACCAAGCTTACGTTCACAAAAACGGGGTTGGGGTGAACCGTCAAAGATGCCACTACCCCCTTCTGTCTTAAAGAAGTTAGCACTCGAGAGCGGCCCAGCCCAAACAGGCCGGAGTGAAAATTTGGCCAGCCCAGCCCGGCTGCAGAGTAATTTTTTAATTAAAAAAATCGTTTTTATCAATTACTTTTTTAAAAAAATTGGCCCACCAGGCCGAGCCTAGACATACGGCCCAGCCCTTACGGCCGTGACCAGGCCATGGAAGTGATGGACCCGGCCCCTATTCGTTGAAGTTGGAGAGGGAAACTGGAAAGCGTAAATTCGAGTTCTAAGTTCACTATTCATGAATCACTACTCTACCTCTCATGGCACCAGTAGGTTGGAATATTCGGTGTTTTTACTCCGCCGTTGAAATCAGCTCAAATTATTCGGATGTTTTAGATCAAGAAAAAAAACAGAATACTTTCAGCTCAAATTGTGTAAAATGCAGATGTTCTTTTATTTAGTAGAACCTAGTAGAAATAGACTCACATCTATCAAGAAAAAAATCGTAAGATCTTCGGAATAAAAGATGACCATTTCCAACCAAAAAACACGCAACCAAATCCTAGCGAAAGCTCTTACATTTTCGAGGCGTTAACAATAAGATCACGATTTGGTTGTTAACGCATGCATGCAAACTAAAGTAGTTCGTGTGTATATTTAACTTATCAACCCTATTGGCAATGCTCACCAAACATTAAAAAAAAAAAAAAAAAAAAGAAAAAGGAAAATAATCTTCAGCTCGAATGAAAACCAGACGTCAAAAATTGTTAACAGGGTTGATAAGTTAAATACATCCAAACTACTTTAGTTTGCATGCATACGTTAACCAAATTGTGATCATAATACTAGCTCATTGCTCCCAAAAATGGGGTTGATGCATGCTTTTAGTCAACTTTTAAATCTCTAATTCCGCATCATAATTCACAATACGTTAAAAATCTCCAATGATTTGGAAAAGGAAGCAAAAACGAATCCTCATTGACTTGGCTGTAGCCTGTAGAAATTACTTTGAGAATCGTAATACACTGCTCCCTGTGCACGAAATAGAATCCTCTATTATCAGAACTTATGCTAAATGCATATGTAACAAATAACCAAAAAAAAACTAAGAAATATTCCAGAGTACAGCTAATTCTTTTTATAAAAAAAGCAATCATGCAACGAAGCCAAAAACCAGCCGACCAGCCGACAGCACACGAGCAGGACTTAGAAGTCGGGATTCTCCCTAGGACCATTACCATAGCCACCACCACGGCGGAAGCCACCACCAGTACCTTCGTTAGCATAACTTACACGAATGTTTCGCCCTTGCAAAGCCTGGAATTTATCATGTCCACAATTATACAGAACAAGGTTAACAATTGTATGTACATAATCTTGTTGCATTCACTTGTAATGCAAGGTTTACAAGTGTATTATCAGTATCGTTGCATTTTATAATCGTGTTCTCACCTGACCATCCATGGCAGACAGTGCTGAACCAGCAGAATCGCCGCTACTGAAGCTAACAAAACCAAACCCCCTCGACCTACCAGACTCTCGATCACATATAACCCTTGCTGCAGACCACAAAACACCAATGAGCATACACTATTACTGAGAATATAAGATGCCTAAGGATATTGAAAAAGAAACCCGATATACTATGGCAATAGGCTATAGCACATTAGGAGAAAAGAGAGACCCTAAAGGAAGGATATTGGGAAATGAACCCAATATACCATTGCAATAGGCGATAACACATTAGGAGAAAAGAAAGAAGCAAAAAGAAGCATGAATTCAAAACACCATATGGTAATATTAAGTGTTTGTTTAATAATGATCCAGCTAACAATAACTCATAGGGCAGCAAAAATAAATAACATGAGAAAAACTATCATGGAAAAATTCACCAAAGACAAACAAATGGAAGCCTGCCCGAAACACACAATTTTTCAATCACCTTATACCTCGGAGCCAATATCTATCATTAAGAATCCAATGCAATAAAATAACCAAACCAAGACCAGAACTGGATTCCAATGACCCAACAATTTGTCATCAGTTTGGGCCATAACAAATGTCTTGATCTAAAGGGACAAGGACACAGAATAGCAATAATAGGCCTACCAAACAAGAACTTTAAATGAGCCCAAAACCAGCAAAACTAGAGGCGAGCAAAATGGTAGGAAAAAATTATAATTTGCTAGTTAGCCAATAAGCAATACAAATTAGAACTCAAAAGGACTCCAAAGTGGATATCACAGTTCAACAGAAGAATCAAAAACAACTCTTGGAGACCAACTAATTACATTTTATTGCTAGATAAAATAAACATGTAACCATCCAAAGATTTCTTCATGTAGCCATCCAAAGATTTCTTTCTTTTATATTTCTTCCAATAAGAAATACTAAAAGTATGCATTGGATAGATTTAGCACAAAGCCAGATAACTCTACTGTCTTAACACACTGCTTTAATCAGCATAGGATTTACATCAAACAAACCCCTACAGCAAATAAAATCCAACAAAATATTACACGGTAAACTATTTCAACAAGGAATGAGCGCAAGAGAGCCCATGAAACTGTTGAGAACTTATGTAAGAACAATGCTACGTGAAGCACATACTTGTCAGAACTTAAATTTCTGGAAGGCAAACATTTATAACTGGACAAGATACCATTTAACTCACCTTCAACAACATCACCAAACCCAGAAAATGCGTCTCTAAGAGATTGGTCATCAGTCCCATACGAAAGACCTAAGAATCCAAAGTTCAAGAGAATCAAGTATAAGTTAACAGAATAAAGTAAACCCGCACTTATATGGAATTTGAACAACGTTTATTGATACCTCCAACAAAAAGCTTGGATGATGACATGTAGCGAACAGAATTAAGCATAGATGTCAGGGGTGATGGTACATTCTGAGAGACACTCTGCCTAAGAAGGCCACCAAATTTACCACAGAAAGCCATCTGTTGTTTTTTTGGGGTTCAAAAAATCTGCAAAAGATTAAGCAACAAATTACATGATCATAAAATCCTTCATCATTTGAATGGAATAAGAATAGAGTCCTTTCTTCTAAGAAATGTTTAAATGCTCAACAAAAAAACAAAAACAAAAACAATACAGATCTTATTGTTTCAAATTACACTGTAAAGAGACTTGACCCCTAAATCCTTATTTTCCATAAACAAAAAGACGCAAAATTTAGAAATCCTCTCTATGTAACTTACAACACTTTTATCATCAGAAAGAAAATATATACACGCCTAGAAGGCTAGAAATCTAAAATTTTTTTGATAAGCAATAAAAAATGAACTTCATTTTCTTAAATCTCCTAATTGTTCTTCTTTATTAAAACTCAAAATCACGATAATCAGGTCATAGTTAAAATAAGTAAATAAAAAAATTTTAAAAAAAAGTCTTCTGCTATTGAATCGGTATATACCAACTACCCAAAAGACTAAAACTTTACATTTGCTTGCTAAGAAACAGTAAGAAATAATTCTCTTCCATTAGTACTGCTTCAGTCCATTATATATGTGGGTGTGGGTGTGTTTATCTCAACCATTCCACAACAACAAAAGACATGAAAGTAATAGCACCATATCCACAAAAACTTAATCATATAAACCAAATGAAAACAATAAACCACAACAGGAAGCAAAGAAAAATCATATGAACAACCAAAAGTGACAGAATCTGACCTCCAAAACCATTAATGGAAGGAAAAAAAAAATATACACAAACAACAGAGAGAGCGAGAGCTAGGGTTTAGCAAGGACCATACCTTTCAAAGACGAAAGAGGGGTTTTGACCAAAGCAAGGGTAGAACAAGCTGAGACGAAGAGGCTAGGGTTTAACAATTTATAGATGGGCTTGGGCCAACTCCGAAAATATCTCAGAGGGAATATTCCAGTACGGATGCCTTATTGTGAAACGGGTAACTACCGCTGTCCATGGTTGTACTTTTTAGACTGATAAGCCTATAGATTATGCAGGCAAGGGTAATTTAGTTTTTCGCATGAGTCACTGTAGGGTTGAGAATATGTAGGTGATTAAAACTCTGTTGCATATCGCTGTTTTCACAATTGTGGGTCCATGTTTCGTCTTTTAATTATTTTTTTTTCTCTATTTTATTTATTGGTGACGTCTTTTTATATAACAAAAGCTACAGATGTGGTATATTATTCCGGATTTATGACCCCCAAAAAGTCCCCAAATTTCTTATATACAAAATAAATGACCAGAAAATTCATTGAATTAACCAACCAATGATAGTAAGGTTTTTGGATTAAAATTGTGGATTTTTAAAAAAGAAATAAGATGCATTCTTAAATCTTAAAAATTTATCTACACTCCTCACATCTGAATGGATAGAGTTTTAATTTATTTGCATATTAGGTACATTCTTTTGGTCTAATTTTTAACAGTGTTAATAGTTTTGGAAAAAAAAATGACGTCATTGTAACTAATTAGTTAATTTGGGAAATTTTCTAGTCATTTATCTAGTTCAGGATCAAATAGTCACTAATTAAAGAATTTAGGGATCTTTTATGCCACACACCCCTAGTATTCCCATTTATCATACCATTTATGTGTATGTGATTTGTCAATAGTTAGTTTGTGGATTATTAAAAGGTTAGGTTACAAAAATACATTGAATTATAGTCTTTTTGTAATTTGACCATATAATTTAGTTTGTACAAAATTATACATCCATATTTTGGATTTACAAAAATTCATTCGTGAGATGACTATTTTTTTCCTTCATTAAATACTAAATTCAAATAGATATTGTTCAGAGTCGGAGTTATGTTCTGAATTAATTAGCGTGACTTGTACTTAATTAAAATAAAGCAGAAGATAATTGAATTAAAACATTAAAATACACGGCAGAATAGTCATCACAACACTTCTAAGTGTCAAAAAATTATAGGCAATCACAATGAGAACAACTCTTCTTCCGTATCTCAACAAGATTGGCGGTTGCAAGTATTACTTATTTAGTGTACATAGGAGTAAATAGGAATAAAATAATATTAAAAGTTGACATATATAAATAAACCCACCATACTGGCAATTGAGGAATAGAAGTAATATAATTATGCAATAAATAAAAAAAACAAGGAATTAAATATAACTTGTTGAATTAGGCGAATATACCGACCATATGCTAGTTTTAATTAATTAGAGGAGTTAGAATTATGAGGCGGTAAGTCCAACCATATCATTGGAAATAATAATGAATAACTAAAATTTAAATGCTGAAATTTAAATAAAGCAATGTGACCGGTTGTAAGAGAAAACAACACAGATCATTAAATAAATGCACACAATAATTAAAAATGGAGCAAAATAATCGATTACACTCAAGGCAACAATACAGATTACTTTAGGGGGGAAAGAGAAGCATAGTAATTGATTACACTTAGAGCAGCAATACAAATTACTTACCAAGGTAGAGATACAAGACAAATATATATATATATATATATATATATATATATATATATATATATGTTGTGCGGTCTAAAATCCTATGTCAGGTTGCATGAATAAGATTAAGTGCGACCTCTTCCGAAAGAGTTGCATGCGACCTCAACCGCATAAGTTAGTGCGATCTCTTCCGAAAGAGTTACATCTGACCTCCTCCGAATAAATTAAGTGCGACCAGAATGAAAAGGAGACTAATCTACGTTTCGTCAAACGGGTAACCTACAAAGAGAGGAAAATAAAAGTTTCCCTTTAAAGATCGACCAGTTACCTTATTTAAGTGATTACCTAGTTATATTGTTACTCAAATTGAATTGCTCGATTGTACAGTTACCCATTCTCATAATTGGGAATATTGAACTATCCTCATCTATATAAAGGGAGTTCAATGTTTCAGTGAGGAGATCTTGGACTTTTTCTGATCTTGGGAGGCTGAGGAATTTTGGAGAGAACCTTTTTAATTTTTTCTTCTTCTTTCTAGACAATACATTGTAATTTTGAGTTCTTTTAATTCTCCAGAAAATAGTAAAAAACAGTGGACGTAGGCTTATCTTTTTTAGGGCTGAACCACTATAAAATTCTTGCCTCTTTATTTGCTTTGATTGATAATCCTTTTCACACAAGGCACATCTCGCAATTTTTCTAAATTTATTGTTGACAAAACCTCCATCAACAATTGGCGCTAAAATGAGGGCTATTCCGGCAAAACAGTTTGTCAAATTTCACTTTTTTTAATAATGGCAAACACCAGAAACACTACCAAAGTCACCGGAACTAGCCAAAACCAACCCCAAAGCACTGCTGCTGCACAGGTAGACCCTGCTCAGGATCAGCCTACCATGACCGCATCAGAAAACCTTGCTCAGAGACAGGATCGCATGGAGGAGACACTGGTGAACCTTCAGCAAATTACTAACCAGATCAATGACTCCCTACGACGACTTACTGAAGGACAGATGGTGACCCCACCATAGCACGAACGTCCCAGAGAATGTCCTGCTCAACTACCTGAGAAAGGAATACAGATCCTAGAGACAAGAAAATGCGACCAGCCAAGAACCCAGCAAGAGCGTCATGAAGATGCATCTCTAAGGGAAAAGGCAAAGTCGCAAACTTGCCTCTAGAATTCGGTACAGAGCGTTCAAGTACTAACTTTGATCGTAGACAACCTTCTCGCAAATCAACTGGTAATCAAGATCGCTTAAACAACGAACAAAAACGTCAATCAAGAAGCGTCTTCGAAAGAATCAGCAGAGAGTCGAGACAAAATCCTACAGACCTAAGACAACACTTGGAGCGGCGACGTAGTCATGAACGATCCGTATCGCATCATAACGACCAAAGCCGATCTCGTCGCACTATTTCGCTGGATTCCTCTCACAGATCGCAGAAGACTCTACCTGACCAACCTGCCATACATCGAGATAACGATCAAAGGCCGCCCTTGCCGTCAGTAAGAGATAATGCTCTCCCTTCGAACGTCGATGTTCACAATTTAAGGATCGCATTAGACGCACTTGCTGGTTACAACGATGAGCTCGTTGATAGATATCGTCAATCGTTATTCAGCGAGGAAGTTCGAGCTGCAGCCCTACCTATTGGATTCAAACTTCCCATCGTAAACACTTTTGATGGGAAAATTGATCCACATGACCATATGGACCACTTCAGCGACCTGATGGAACTCCATCGTGTCAATGATCATGCACGTTGCAAATGTTTTGCTGTAACTCTCTCAGGAGCAGCAAAAAAGTGGTTTCGAGGACTCAAGTCCGGCTCAATCTCGTCATGGCAACAACTTCAGACGGAGTTCTTGAGACAGTTCCAAGCTGCAAAGAATTTCATTGTTCCACTTATTACCTTGTCTGCAATTCGACAAGGTCCAGAGGAAACTCTAAGATCTTATCTCAACCGATTCATCTCAGAGTTAGCAAAGGTCAATAACCCACCTGAAGGGGGAGTTTTAACTCTCATGATGGCTAGGGTGCGACCAGAAACTAAACTCTGGGAAGAATCACTTGAGCGAGAATGTAGAACTCTTGAAGACTTCTACCGAGAGTTGGTCGGCATTTGAGGGTAGAATCTTCGCGCGAGAATCTTCAAAAGATAAAGAAAGAAGGAAGGAAATATGCTACTAAAGACGTGATCACGATCAACAATAACGGTAATAAGAAAAATAAAAGGAGTAATGAATAGTTGACGGAGAATCAACCTAGAACTAAAAAGCAGGAGTATTCAAGAGCTCCCATGCGGTTCAACAATCATACCGAGTTAAACGCGCCCATAGATCATATCTATGTGGTCACAAACTAGCAGAAGCGATACCATCAACCGGAACTAAAGAAACGGGACAGAGCAAAGTGCAACCCCAACAAGTTTTGTCGATATCACAATGACATTGGACATGACACCAATAATTGCTACGCCTTGAAGGATGAAATTGAAAGATTGATTAAAAAATGGCAACTGCGGTAATACACCAGGCAGAACAACGAAAGGTGAGAAGAAAATCAACAATGACCTCCAGAAATTCAACGCGAAGTACGAACTATCTTTGGAGGACTGTATGTTGGTGGAAATTCAAAAAGGGATCAAGACAGGTATGCACGAGAAGCTCGACAATAGCCATTGACTAACGTCATGCACCTTGAGCAGCGACCAAGAAAGCTTCAACGAGTATCGGTTATGGACATTACCTTCATAGAACAGGATGTGAGGGAGGTCCATTATCCGCATAATGATGTATTGGTCATAAAAATTAATTGTGGAAGCACACAGTTGTGGCGAGTATTGGTTGATAACAGGAGTGTTGTTGACATCCTGTACTATGACGCCTTTAAGAAGATGGGATTGAATGAAAGCGACTTGAAGCCTACCGTCACTCCGCTCTATGGTTTCACTGGTGACAGCCTAATGCCTATGGGCATGATTGAATTAATGGTCAATGTTGGAACCTATCCTAGGGTTTCAATGATAATAACCCAATTTTTGGTGGTAAATTGTCCCTCCGCATTCAATGCTGTGTTGGGAAGACCGACATTGAGGGAACTTCGAGCTATCACTTCAATCTATCATCTCACTATGAAATTCCCGACCCAACACGGGGTAGGCAAGGTGCAAGGAAACCAATATGATACGCGGACTTATTATAACAACTCGTTGAAACTTGCAGCAAAGGATGCGACGCCTCGCATAATGATGGTCCAGCTACCAAAGGAAGCGTCAGTCAAAACATCGGGCAAAATGTCAGTCGAAGCATCAGTTGGAACGTCGGTCGAAGCATCAGTTAAAGCTTCAGACAAAGCGTCAGTCGAACCGTCATTTAAAGCGTCAATCGACACAACCAGTGAAGGCTTCAATCCTCGAGAAATAGATAAAGAGGTCAGAACTAGACCCATCAAAGATCTGGAGTTATCATTTGACATGTCCTCCAAGACTTTAAAGATTGGAACGAAGATTCAAGAACCTGTGCGAGCTTCATTGGTCACTTTTCTGAAATCTAACCTGGATGTTTTCGCATGGCACCGCCTCAATATAGATACAGCAATCTACCTATGAGGATTGAGCTCGATCTCTTAGAAGAAAGGCACGAGCAGTCTCAGTTTCGGATCGCATTATATCAACAGCGCACTGTTCGATATTATAGCCCGAAAGTCAGACGAATAGGATTTGAAGTTGGCTACCTTGTTCTTCGACAAGATCTTATTCTTCGAAACCCTCTTGGGAATGACCGTATGTTATGACTGCCATCATTCGACCAGGGACATATAAGTTAGCTCACACTGGTGGACAAAAGATCGAGCATGCTTGGAGTGCTGGACAACTTCGTCGCTTTTATCAGTGAATTTTCATGTTTTCATGTTTTCGTCATTCATCAATAAAGACATCTACTTATTCGTCATTCGTTGATCGTTATTCATTGATCGTCATTCGTTGTTCGTCATTCGTTGATCGTCATTCATCGATCGTCATTTGTTGATCGTCATTCGTTGATCGTCATTCGCCATCATCAATAAGGGTGTCTCCTCATCGATCTTTCGATTTGGTACCTTTTATAGTTCTATGGCAGTCTTCGAATACCATAAGACTCAGGGAGCAGTGGGATCAGAATATTATCTCCTACTTACTTCCTAAGAGACTATGCAAAACGTCTATTTAGAGGGGTCGAAATTTTAGATCATTGAAATATCTATAATTCCTTAAAATCCTTGGATTTTCTACTTGCTTCATGCTTTAGCATGTCGTATTACGCAATTTTCCTCCTCAAACAATAAAGTAACTAAGCAAAATATTCATTGTTCGATGTAATATATTGCTATATCCTATTTTGCCATGGAACTTTTGAAAAACAGTATTGAGTTTGCATCACTCGTACTTGCTGTTTTCTTAAACGACCTAACCTATCCTAACACTTAAAACTCGTTTTAAGTTAGTTGGATTCAAATCATAAAAAGCATACCGATTAGTCACCTAGTGATTGACTACTTAGTTAAAATTACAATGTTGTGCTTTAATTATTCTGTAGGAATATATATCTGACAAGAAAAAGAGCATTCATTAAAAAGCATGCACCCATATACAAGTGAAGAGAAAAAGGGGGACCAAGCCCATATTGTTTTGAATAGAAAAAAAAATGAATACAAATGTGTTTTTTTATGCAGAAGTGCTCGCACTGCCATCTCCATTTTTGGTGGTATCCTCCCTCCAACTCTGGACAAGCTCGACCACGTCCTTGCTAAAGATAAAGAAGTTAAAGTCCGAATGCTCGCAGAAGATGTTAAAAATAATGGTCGATGAGGCGATATCACTGGCTTTATCTTCGAGCTCTTTGACTTCAGTAGCCTTGAAATCTTCAATAGCCTTATGAACCGGCTCTGTTGTCGCCTCCTTCATGTGATCCGGATGCTCGGAGATAGTTTTCTGGAGCTCTTTGACTTTCTCATCGAGATTCCCCTTCTTGAGCATCTCCTTGGCCAGACTTTCTGTATACGAACTGTGGGAGTGGTTCACGGGATAGAATTCCGAATATTTTATTTAAATGGACTGTTTTATAAAAACTAGAACTTTTGACACTTTTCAAATAAATTAAGGAATTTCCTACCTTTGTGGAATTCCCCTTCTGCCACTAGCCCGGGTTTTGGGTCGTGACACTTTCGAGCAGCTGCTGCCTCTCCAAGTCAAAGTCTTTTTTCTCCTCCTCCCGAGCTTTCTCTGAGTTCTCGAATGCTTAGGTTATCTCTTCGACTTTTTCGGCCTTTTCCAAACATTCGAGGACTGGGTCATGCATTAGGACAGTAGTAGCCGCGGTCTGAAAATACAACCATTAATACCAAGAAATAATATATTGAAGAGAGAATAAAAGGTGCTTACATTTGCCAGCATCCTCATCGCAGAACTGAAGGCAACCTTGGCAGATCGTCGCTTCATCCTCTCCTAGCCCTTCTCGGAAGTGAAGCGATCAATAAAGGTTGCGCTTATACCAGCCTTCTCTGGTAATTGATTGAGGAGCGCGATGAGCTCCTCATTCTTATCTACCAAGTTTGGTTCCTAAAAAGTGGCCGTCTCCTTGGATAGTTCGGGATGGCTCATTGTTTGAGGCTGTGAAGGAGGCGAGCTTGCCGGGATGTCCTCGAAGGCGACTTTTCATTTTTTGGAATTTTTGACCATCTCTTTCCCTTTCGATGATGATGGAAGAGTGCTCTCGGGTGTCTTGGATTTTGCCATGGACCTGAGGGTGGAAGGTGGTGCTCGCAGGCCGCTACCAATAACCATATCTGTACAGATATGTCAGCAAGCGAGGTGACATAATACAACAATGATTAAAATATGTATATATGATTACCTTCTTGCGGTTGAGGGGCTGGAGGTGATGCTATTTCTAGAAAAGATGGTTCCGAAGTTGAAGGGGTGGCAGGTGCTTTTCGTTTCCTAGGTTTGGAAGATGAGGCACTCTTAT
>JXTB01000181.1:111746-127817 GCA_002914805.1 Parasponia andersonii | reverse complement strand
GTAAAGTATGTACAAACCTACCATATATCTATATGTATTTGGAGTCAGTTGGAAATGGACGACCTCATAGTAGTCGATGATTGATTTTATGTATGGATGAAGTGGGAGGTAGACACCGCCTTTAAGAACTACTTCAGAAAATGAGGCAATTCCGCGTGGTGGTGTGTGTGGTCGATTGAATTCTATGAGAAGGTGAAGGGGGATGGCGATCTTATAGTTGCACATGATTTTGCTGGGCTTGTTCATTGTGCAGCTCATCCTTATATTGGTACATAACCAATTCCTCTCTACGTATTGATAGCCCGTTGCGAAGGCAGGGGCATCCCTGATATGCCGAGGCCACTGGTCCTGAGGGAGGTTACCTATGCGAGGACTATTTTGCCTGACCCTGATTATCTCTACTTGGGGTTGTAGCTCAAGATAGTCTTCAAGGTTTATGGAGCTAACACTGGAGTTCTCAGATTCTCCTGAGAATGTATTCCCTTCCCTAAAATCCTCACTACTAGACATCTGAAAAGAAATACGGATGGGTTTAGTCCTATGCGAGCATCAAGGATCTTCGCTATATATTTTGAGGGTTCACCCTAGGATTGTATTAACAAGCAAGCTCATCGAATTTTTTTTAATCGGTCTATGGATTCATAAAAATTGCTCGAGCAGTTCGTTAAAAATAAATAAAATAGGGTTTCAGACCCTAAAATCTCTTTTACGAGTTCATCTTTGTCCATTATCTAAAAAAAAAAGTCTATTCTACGAACTGGAAGAGAAGATCTGAAAAATCCCCATTCCAGTCCATTTGAATGTGGATGGATTCTTATTCAGGTCATTTGGACTCCACAGTTTGTTTCAATTCCTAGAAATAAAAACTGAGAACAAGCTTTTTCAAGACAGACGAAGAATAATAGGAGAGAAGAAATATACTAACCTTTCTTCGAAAATAGAGGGATTGAGATATAGTCTGAAGGATTGTGGTAACTCCGTCGGAGAAGATACTGGAGCTGTGCAAGCTGAAGAATGAAACGATGCTAGAAGGGTTGCTCTGAAATACTTTGGGTTTTAGAAAGATGGAAGACGAGAGAGTTTATAATGAAGAAGCGGATTGATTTCTGATATTTATCTTGCAAGCATCGCTAAATCACAGCCATAGATCAAGGTATTTGATTTTCAGATCTAAAGGCCAAAGTTCACGCAGGATTTGATTTTTTTCGAAATTAAATCGGTATCTTTTTAAAATTTGAAACGATTCGATTTAAGACGACAGCTGGCATTATCGCTATCATTAAGTCTCCTCGAGTTCTGCTATTCTTCTTAGAAAAGGCGACACGTGTTTTCATCTGTCAGAAAAAGGTACGTGTGATGTTGAAAAATGTGAGATTTGAGATCTGGCGATTCTTCGACTCTTCAAGGGTCTCAAGTCTAAATCATGACGTCGCATTTTTTAAGCTCGCACTTACATTAGAAGGAAGCTCCATTTTGTCCTGAAGAACTAATGGAGCTGGGGGGCAATTGTTGTCCGGTCTAAAATCCTATGTCAGGTCGCATGAATAAGATTAAGTACGACCTCTTCTAAAAGAGTTGCATACGACCTCAACTGCATAAGTTAGTGCGACTTCTTCCGAAAGAGTTACGTGCGACCTCCTCCGAATAAGTTAAGTGCGATCAGAATGAAAAGGAGACTAGTCTACGCTTCGTCAAACGGGTAACCTACAAAGAGAGGGAAACAAAAGTTTCTCTTTAAAGATCGACCAGTTACCTTATTTAAATGATTACCCAGTTATATTGTTACTCAAATTGAATTGCCCAATTGTACAGTTACCCATTCTCACAATTGGGAACATTGAGCTATCCTCATCTATATAAAGGGAGTTTAATGTTTCAGTGAGGGGATCTTGGACTTTTTCTGATCTTAGGAGGTTGAGGAATTTTGGAGAGAACCTTTTTAATTTTTTTTTCTTCTTTCTGGACAACACATTGTAATTTTGAGTTCTTGTAATTCTCCAGAAAATAGTAAAAAACAGTGGACGTAGGCTCATATTTTTTGGGGCTGAACCACTATAAAATTCTTGTTTCTTTATTTGCTTTGATTGATAACTTTTTTCACACAAGCCACATCTCGCAATTTTTCTAAATTTATTGTTAACAAAACCTCCATCAACAAAATATATATATATATATATATAAAGAACACAAAACCTCGAACTTGTCCTACAGGTCAAGCATGAGATAATGGAGAGTAGCTCGATAGTCAAAGATCACTAAAGTTTACAAATTAGAAACTGCATGCAAAGAAACTTGTGTTACAAGTTAGTAGAAAAAGTCACATGAAAATGATAAATTAGTACAAATGTGATATAAAAGTAATTGAATGAAAGTAAATGATGTGAACTTGGATATTGGGCCTAGAGTATGTAAATAAATAAGAATGGGCCTACAAATGGATATATGCAAGATTGCTTATGTAAATATTTAGAGATATACCACGTACTAGGAATTTATTAACTAGATTCTACACATGCATGAATATATAAAAATATAAGAACTAATGAAGAAATAATGGCATGCAAGGATATGTATAAATAAACGTATGATGAAAGATGGAAATGAATGAAGAACTAATGATATAAATGCATGCAAAAGAAAGACTTGTTGGACAGATCTTTGAACACAACGTGAGCAAAGTGGTATGATATAACCACGGATTGAAATGATGAAGCTAGGAATAGTTAAAGAGAAAAGTGAAGTCATGGCTTGGAAGGGAAAATGAAATGATATGGTGATGGTAGCATAAGAACGTGATGTAGAATAGGAAAAAGAAAGATGATGGTGGTGGTGTTATGAGACAAGCAAAAAGACAAGGACTAGATTAATCAAACAAAGAGAGAGGGGAGCTTTGAGCTTCGGATGAACAAGAGAAAGAGAAAGAGAGAGATAGCACGGTTGTGGAAGTGTAGAGGAAGAAATAGAGGAGCTTATATTAATGAGGTAAAAAAAATTGTTCCTACAAAATAAGGGATAGACCCTTATTTATAGGCAAAAATTGCCTTGTAAGACAAGATTTTAGGCCCTGAGTATATGAGGTGTCAAAATCTCATTAGCTAAGTTTGCCTAATTTACAAGTACTTCTCTTGTAAGTACTTAGTATATATGATCTTAAGTTACAAGTTTAGAAGCTTCTGGAAACTGCTAGGTAGCTTGTTTTTGAGGTGCTTGAGCTACAAGCTCTTGGAGTACAAGTTAGAAGGTTCTAGAACTTTCTAGAGTCATGAAAAAGCTTGCACAAGAAGAGAAAAAGGACTCGACAACATGTAGCATAGATCCAACGGCATGAAGTGTTCGTTCAAATGACATGTAATTTGAGTTTAAGCGAAATGTAGTTTAGGCATTGGTGAAGAAGTCCCAAACGAAGTGTAGTTTAAGTTGTGTTATAAGTCATTTAAGAGAGCTAGTTTAGGCCAATAATTTTTGTGCTTAACTAGCACTAATTTATATCTTAAGATTAATCTCAAAAATTAGATAAACCCCAAAATAGAGATTAACATATTTTTATTACAAACCACTTAAATCTTATTAAAATGGCCATAAAACAATAGAATAAATTTGTTGAATTTGGCTTGGAGGGTACAAATTTTTAAAAATTTTTAATGTGAAAGTATAATTTATACAAGCCAAAATATATGATTAAAATTGCAGAAAAGTTTTATTAGTGGTAAATTTTAATTTACAAATTGAAACATGAAGAACTACTTAATACATTAACGGTATTAACAATGGGGGCTTATAGCAAAGTGATCTAGATTTGAGTCCATTTTAAGTAAATATTTATTTTTCAAATATTGTAATAATATCAACAATATGTTAGTAGATATACTAAGCGAGTAAAAACTAAATATAAGTACATAAACTAGTATATAAATAGATATACTAGATGCAAAAATATAAAAACTTAAATGCTTAACTGCAAAAACACGTGGTAGCAGTTGCTTCACTTGCCCTAGTATGTAAGTCTTTTTTTTTTTCTTTTCTATATTATGCTTTGCCCTTTCTAATTCTTCAAATTCTATTTTTGCTCCCTTCAAATTTGATGGCCATCTCAAGTGAAGCTCATTTATTTATCATTGCTCTTATAGTCAAGTCGAGCCTATTTACTTATCTTTTACTAAATCAAGTGAAGCTCATTTGTTTCTCTTTTAAATAGTGCAGGCCATATAAAAATTAATAAGTTATGTAATATACTTCATACTTAATACATACAAAAAAAAAGATAAAAGAGGAAGTCCAAATGTCATTGTATTTCACAGGAAGCATTTGTGAAATCCCATACAAAATTGTAAGGAAAAATTGGTCTTTTGACCTGAAAAAAAAAAGGATGAAGTTGGACAGATTTGGGTCTAGATTCATTTGGACAAAAATGTAAGAAAAGTTTGAAAATTAGGGTAAAAATGTAATTATTCAAGGATTTTTTGAGAAAATTTTCAGAAAATTGGGCCAAATACAAATAAGCAAAACAGTGCCCAATTAACCAGAAATTGACACATGGTGCTACAGTTACGAAAATTGCCTATGAATCCCCGCATTTTCTCTTTCTTTTTCGATATGGTCTCCGGAGCAAAACTCAAAATCCGAAATCCGGCGAAGCTCCATTGAGCTACCTCCAGCTGTCGCTGTCCCTTGCCACTGATCGGCGTCGATGCCCAGCTGCCGGACGAAATTTCTGCCACTAGAACCAGCCCCGTTGGAGCCGTCGATCGCCGGAAAAATGCAGAAAACACCGCGGATATTTTTGCTTGCCGAAGCTGATTCCGGCCACCGTTTGCTGCGAAACTGGTTGCCGTGGACTCGTCTCCTCACAGACAATCTGGTTGTAGGTACCTCATGTCTCAATTTTTCTCTGTTTGATTTTAATTTTGTTGGATAATTTTGTGTGTAATTAGTTTTGAAATTAACTTTTCGAACGGACCGTTACATTTTAAAACTAATATCATTTTTGGAATCTATAATAAAAATGGTGGAAAATGAGATATATATTGACTATGTTCCGAAACGGACCCGAAAAATGAAATCGGACTGCTCAAATTTGCCTCGATTTGCGTGTCGTGGGGGCCCGCATCCAAATTTGGCAAGTTATATGTCTACCTTAGGGTTTTTGGTTGTTCTGAGTTCAGTGGTGAAGTTCGTTTCATGAATTGAAGCTTCGTTTAAAAATCAAGTTTTCAAACCAAGGAACCAAAGTTTCGAAAACGACGTCCGCTCTTCTAAACGACACCCAAACGATGCCAAATTTTCTCCATAGCCTTGTAACACTAGTTGGATGCTCGATTGAGGTAGGGATTCGATTACTTGATTCTAAAATTAATTTAATTTATGAATTTTATATATTTTCAATAAATATAGAATTTCGTGAAATAATTTATAAAAATTGTGTTTATGTTCATTTTTGATCTGATTTAAGACATAAACTGCCTAGGAGACACGTCACACTAGTTGGCTTGTCATATATACTATTTTGGATTATTTTCTGCAGGAAATTAGATTTTTGGATTTTGATAGAAAATAGTTGTTGTAATTCCGAAATTTATAGAAAATCCAAAATAGTTTGAGAACTTAGTTTTGAGGACTAGAAATGATTTGATTAAAGAATACTGCATGGTTATTTTGAGATTTTATGGAAATGTGGTATATCCTTATCCTATCATTCATATAAAATTTTCATACATTCACACATTTACGATGCCCTACATTGAGTGATCAGACTTACGATGTCCCACGTAGGGTGATCGGACTTACGATGCCCCACATCGGGTGATCGAACTTACGGCGCCTCTTTAGGTGTCTCGGACTTACGAGTGATCCATTAGGACACTTCGGGCATCATGATTGCATACATGGTTATATGTTGGCTTGAATGGATATGTAGTAGTTTTGATGGATGTTACAATGGTTTGAAATGTTTGAACCATTGGACTATGATTTCTACTTGAGTTTTGTGAATTGTTTTGAATAGAATACTAACCATGCAGAACCTTTAATATGAGTATATTTTATATATATGTAAGAAGTTGTAATCGACTCTCTACTGGGCATTAGCTCACTCCCTTTCTTCCCCTCAAGTGGTAGTCAGTGTAATTTGGATCAGAAGAGCTTGATCGAGGCATTTGCAGAATAATTAGTTTATTTATATTTTGGTAAATTCCTACGAGACTTGTGAAATATTTAAATTTGAGTTGGAATTTGGATTTCATTATACTTTATAAATTAGAATATGAAATCTGGACATTGTTTGTATTACTTATGTCTGTGTTTGAGTGTGAGATTATTTGTGATGTATGACTATTAAAACAATTGTTTTATTTACGGTCTATATTCAAAGAGTGATACATAACTGTGGGATTTTATTTCTAATTAAATATTTTATTGAGGCCAATTTTGAAAGGTTAAAGACCCCGAGGCAAAATTTTGAAAGAATTGAGTCTTTTTATTATTATTTTTTTTTAGTATTTCTAATTTATGAAATACTCATTCTTCTATTGACTCCAGCCTCGGGTTGTGACAGAAATTTCGGTATCAGAGCCAGGTTTTAATTTAAAATACTCAGATTGTGTCACTCATTAAACTAGATTGGACATTTCTTTTACATAGGTTGTACAAAATCATCATCTTACTAATACGTTAGATATATTGAAATATAGATCAAGAAAATGCCTCCAAGAAGAAGAATAACTCAACCTGAGAGAGAACAAGATGCTCCTCCACTGTAAGACCTTCTTGCTTTTAATATTGTTGATGCTCTTCAACAAGCTATGTAGAGGATACCTGATCTAAAAGCTTCAGGGATTTTACTAAGCTGAACCCACCGAACTTTTATGGCGAACACGATCCCGCAACTACACTGAGATGGCTTAGGGAAGTTCAGAAGAAATTTGATACCTTTATAGTACCAGCAGAGTTTAGAGTGGGCTTTGCAATGTACTTGCTTCAGGATGCTGCTGATCATTGGTGGAACACTATAAAGTTGACTCATGACACTACCACTATGACTTGGGAATAGTTTGATGAACTGTTGAGAGGACAGTATGCCTATGACGACCATGTTAATGAGATGCTAAAACAGTACAATATCTTGTGCCAAGGTAGTATGACTATTGATGAATACTATACGAGGTTTGTGGGACTCTCCCAGTATGCTCATACACCGGGAAACCATTCGAGACTGCAAGTGGTTCATTTTAGAACCAACTTAAGGCCAGAAATTCGCACCAGATCAGAGTCATTTCCAATTACTACCCTTATTGAGGCTTATGGTACAACTCAGAGAATTGAAGCTACGTTGATTAATGCTAGAGGAACTACTAGTGGATATAAGGAAAAAGCTATAGACCGAAAAATGAAAAAGGGTCGATGGCAAGGACAGGGTTCATAGAGCAGTGGGCACAGTGGCAGATTTGTTTCAACAAGAAGTGAGCATTTTACTCCGTATTCCTGCCACTACTGTGGTCAATAGAGCCATTTTAGAAGAATTGCCCTCAGCTTTTGCAGACTCCTTCACTGACCACCAGATGACTACAGGGGAGTCAAGCAACTCTGATGTCCATCCCTAGTCAGCAAACTAGGCCTGCTCATTTCTAGAGCTCAGCTCCGACTTTTAACTCTCCTGTTCAGCACCAATATCATCCTCAGGGTTCTACCTTCACCACAGGACGCCAAACACCTCAGGAATCTGGAATACAATGAGGTTATGGGCAGTCCTACAGTAGTACTTCTGGATCTAATAGTAGTCATCCGGGCAGAGGCAGAGGAAAGAAAGTAAAGGGGAAGCTCAAACCTATGCAGTCATCGAGACAGAGGTATATGATCAGCCTGGAACTAGAGTGGTTGATGGTATGATCTTACTTTATCACTCTTGAGCTCACGTGTTATTTGATACCGGTGCATCACATTCCTTTATATCTTTGTCATTTGCTAACATGTTGGGTTTAAAATCTAAAATCTTTGATCCTACTTTGAATTTTGATACTCCTCTGGGAAATGTCAATGGTGTGTCTACTATATGCAACTCTTGTTCTATCATCATTGATGGATATGAGTTATTAGTTACTTTAATTGTGATACCTATGAACCAATTTGATGTAATTCTTGGTATGGACTGGTTGTCCAAATATAGAGCAATAGTGGATTGTCATAGAAAAAAGGTGACTCTTCATACTGAAGATGGTTATTTAGTTGTGTATCAAGCTGGTTTGAATCCAATAAGCCTCAATCCTCTCCTGAGAGCAAGTATTAGTGAGAGAAAGAAATTAGAATGTTATGGAAGCTTATTCACCATTGATAGAGAGATAGGAATTATCGATAAATACCAATGGATATCAGTGGTTAGTGAATTTTTTGATGTCTTTTCAGAGGATTTACCTGAATTACCACCTGACAGAGAGATTGAATTCTGTATCGACTTAGTTTCTGGAACTCAACTAGTTTCTATTCCCGCTTATTGAATGGCCCTTGTAGAGATGACTGAATTAAGGGAATAACTAGATGACCTAATATCAAAAGGGTTCATCAGGAGTAGTACCTCATCTTGGGGTGCTCCAGTTCTCTTTGCCAAGAAAGCTGATGGTACACTCAGACTTTTTGTGGACTATAGAAAGCTAAACCAGCTTACAATAAAGAACAAATATCCTTTGCCAAGAATTGACGAGTTGTTTGACCAACTCAGTGATCCAAATTCTTTTCAAAGATAGACTTGAGATCTGGGTATCACCAACTGAAGATTCGTAAAGAAAACATACTGAAAACTGCATTTAGGACTCGATATGGTCATTTTGAGTTTCTGGTTATGCCTTTCAGATTGACGAATACACCTGCAGCGTTCATGGACCTTATGAAAAGAATCTTGAGGCCTTATTTGGATAAATTCATGGTTGTGTTTATTGACGACATTTTGATTTATTCTAAGGCTCGGGAAGAACATGTTGAACATTTAAGGACCATGCTTCAGACTTTGAGAGATCATCAGTTATATGTCAAGAGATCGAAATATAATTTCTGGATGATAGAAGTTAAATTTTTGGGCCATGTGATTTCTCAAAATGGTATCTCAGTTGATCTGTCTAAGATAGAGTCTATTCTAGGATGGGAACGACTGAGAAATATTACTGAGGTGCAGAATTTCCTTGGTTTAGCTGGTTATTATCGTTGGTTTGTGGAAAACTTCTCGAATATTACTTTGTCTTTAACCAAGTTAATGAGGAAAGATGTTAAGTTTGCTTGGAATGACGAGTGTGACACATCATTCATGAAATTGAAGGAAAAACTGACAACCACACCTATTCTGATTGTCCTTGACAGTAATGAACCATATGTGGTGTACACAGACACTTCTTGTCTAGGATTGGGATGTGTTTTAATGCAAAATAGCCGGGTTGTAGCTTATGCTTCTAGTCAATTGAAACCTCATGAAAAGAATTATCCTGCTCATGATCTAGAATTAGCGGTTGTAATATTTGCTCTCAAGATCTAGAGATGTTACTTGTATGGAGTTAAGTTTGATATTTACTATGATCACAAGAGTTTGAAATATCTCTTCAGCCAACGAGACTTGAATTTGAGACAGAGAAGATGGATTAAATATATAGAGGATTATGATTTCAATCTTTAGTATCACCTTGGAAAGGCAAATATGGTAGCAGATACCTTGAGCCGTAAATCTCATGGTATGCTTGCTTCTTTGATACTTGAAGAGTGGAAAAATTCAGTCACTATTGGTGATTATAATTTGGAGTATTCCGAGAGAAACAATGTTGCTTGTGTTAGCAATGTAGTGGCTACTCCTTCACTTCTTCAAGTAGCTCAACAAAGTCAATGGCAAGATCAAGAATTAAAGAAAATTTGGAACCAACTTCAGAATAGTGAACAACTAGATAGCTGGAGTACTAATAGAGAATGATTTGTACTATTTAATGGAAAGTTAGTTGTAGCTAATCCACACCTTCGAGAGACATCTTGACTGAAGCTCACAAATCTAAGTTTGCAGTACGTCCTGATAGTACTAAGATGTACTATGACTTAAAGAGACAATATTGGTGGAAAGGCATGAAACGAGACGTAGCTACTTTTGTGGCTAAGTATATAATCTGTCAACAAGTAAAAGCAGAACATCAAAGACCAGCTGGATTACTTCAGCCACTGCCTATTCCAGAATAGAAATGGGATAAGATCACTATGGATTTTGTAACGGGATTGTCGAGAACTCAAAAGAAAAATGATGTAATTTGGGTAATTATTGATCGAATGACTAAAACTGCTCATTTTATACCAATTCGAATTGACTTTTCTCTTAACAGACTTAGTTGTCTTTATGTGGATCACATTGTTTGTTTACATGAAGTGCCTTCCAGCATAGTTTCTTATAGAGATCCAAGATTTACATCCAAGTTTTGGAGAGCTTTACAGAAAGCTTTGGGAACTGAACTAAATCTTAGTATAGCTCATCACCTACAGACAGATGGCCAATCTGAGAGAGCAATTTAGATTCTAGAGGATATGCTTCGCTCATGTATACTGGACTTTGGTGGAAGCCGGGATGATCATTTGTCATTAGTGGAGTTTGCATATAACAACAGCTACCAAACCAGTTTGGGTATGGCTCTATAGAAGGTATTATATGGTAGACCATATAGGTCGCCCTTGTGTTGGATTGACGCAGAGGAGCGAGTTATTCTTGGGCCAGAATTGATACAAGAGGCTACTGATAAGGTCAATATGATAAGAGAAAGACTTAAGGTTGTTCAGAGTCGTCAAAAGAGTTATGCATATCCCTTGAGATGAGAAGTAGAGTTTGACATTGGTGACCAAGTGTTTCTAAAGGTTACACCAAGGCACGGAGTTACTAGATTTGGAGTTAAAGGAAAATTAGCTCCAAGATATATTGGGCCAATTATGATTACTGCAAGAATTGGGCTAGTAGCATATCGATTGGACTTACCATCACAGTTGGACCATGTGCACAATGTCTTTCATGTTTCAATACTGAGGAAATATGTTCCTGATCCATCTCATGTAATTCAATACGTGAAGATACCAATTCAAGAGAATGTACTTATGAAGAGCAACCAATTCGAATAATGGGAAGAGAACTCAAAGTGCTTCGCAATAGAGAAATTTCACTTGTCAAAATTCTTTGGAATCACCATAAGGAAGAGGAAGCCACTTGGGAACTCGAGACAGAGATGTATAAAAAATACCCTCACTTATTTAATTTTTAACTTGAAGTTGTACTTTGAGTGTATGCCTTGTACTTGAATTTCAGGACGAAATTTATTTAAAGAGGGAAGCATGTGAAATCCTATAAAAATTGTAAGGACAAATTGGTCTTTTGACCCAAAAAAAAAGGATGAACTTGGACGGATTTGGGTCTAGGTTCATTTGGGCAAAAATGTAAGAAAAGTTTGAAAATTGGGGTAAAAATATAATTATTCAAGGGCGTTTTTGAGAAAATTTTCAGAAAATTGGGTCCAAGTGCAATTATAGTGCCCAATTAACCAAAAGCTGACATGCGGCACTACAGTTACGAAAATTGCCCATAAATCCCCGCATTTTCTCTTTCTTTTTCGATTTGGTCCTCGGAGCAAAACTCAAAACCCGAAATCCGGTGAAGCTCCGTTGAGCTATCTCCGGCCGTAGTTGCCCCGCGCCACCGATTGACGTTGACGCCCAGCTGCCGGATAAAACTTCCGCCGCTAGAACCAGCCCCGTCGGAGCCGCCGATCGCCGAAAAAATGCAGAAAACACTGCTGTTGGTTTTGCTTGCCGAACCTGATTCCGGCCACCGTTCGCTGCAAAACTGGTCGCTGTGGACTCGTCTTCTCATGGACAATCTGGTGATAAGTACTTCGTGTCTCAATTTTTTTCTGTTTGATTTTAATTTCGTTGGACAATTTTGTGTGTAATTAGTTTTGAAATTAACTTTTTGATCGAACTGTTAGATTTTAAAACTAATATCATTTTTGAAATCTACATTGAAAATGGTGAAAAATGAGATATATATTGACTATGTTCCGAAACGGGCCCAAATAACAAAATCGAACACCTCAGATTTGTCTCGATTTGCGTGTCGTTGGGGCCCGCATCCAATTTTGACAAATTATATGTCTAACCTAGGGTTTTTGGTTGTTTTGAATTCAGTAGTGAAGTCTGTTTTATGAATTGAAGCTCCGTTTGAAAATCAAGTTTTCAAACCAAGGAACCAAAGTTTTGAAAACGACGTCCTATCTTCCAAACGACACTCAAACGACATCAAATTTTCTCCATAGCCTTGTAATGCTAGTTGGATGCTCGATTAAGGTAGGGATTCGATTACTTGATTTTAAAATTAATTTAATTTATGAATTTTATATATTTTTAATAAATATAGAATTTCGTGAAATAATTTATAAAAATTGTGTTTATGTCCATTTTTGACCTGATTTAAGATATAAACTACCTAGGAGATACGTCACACTGGTTAGAGTGTCATATATACTATTTTGGATTGTTTTCTACAGGAAATTAGATTTTTGGGTTTTGATAGAAAATAGTTGTTGTAATGCCGAAATTTTTAGAAAATCCAAAATAGTTTGAGATTTCAGTTTTGAGGACTGGAAATGATTTGATTAAAGAATACTGCATGATTATTTTGAGATTTTGTAGAAATGTGGTATATCCTTATCCTATCATTCATATAAAATTTTCATACATTCACACATTTACGATGCCCTACATTGGGTGATCGGACTTATGATGTCCCACATAAGGTGATCAGACTTACGATTCCCCACATCGGGTGATCGAACTTACAGCGCCTCTTTAGGTGATTCAAACTTACGAGTGATCCGTTAGGACACTTCGGATATCATGATTGCATACATGGTTATATGTTGGCTTGAATGGATATTTAGTAGTTTTGATGGATGTTACAATGGTTTGAAATGTTTGAACCATTGGACTATGATTTCTACTTGAGTTTTGTGAACTGTTTTGAATGGAATACTAACCATGCAGAACCTTTAACATGAGTATATTTTATATATATGTAAGAACTTGTAATTGACTCTCTATTAGGTATTAGCTCACTCCCTTTCTTCCCCTCAAGTAGCATTCAGTGTAATTTGGATCAGAAGAGCTAGATCGAGGCATTTGCAGAATAACTAGTTTATTTATATTTTGAAAAATTCCTACGAGACTTGTGAAATATTTAAATTTGAGTAGGAATTTGGATTTTATTATAATTTATAAATTAGAATATGAAATCTGGACATGATTTGTATTACTTATATCCGTGTTTGAGTGTAAGATGATTTGTGATGTACGACTATTAAAATAATTGTTTTATTTACGGTCTATGTTCAATGAATGATGCATAACTATGAGATTTTATTTTCAATTAAATATTTTATTGAGGCAAGTTTTCAAAGGTTAGAGACCCCGGAGCAAAATTTTTAATAAATTAAGTCTTTTTATTTTATTTTATGTTTTATATTTCTAATTTATAAAATACTCATTCTGCCATTGATCCCGACCTCGGGTCATGACAGCATTAGTCTCATTCTCTCGTCTTTGTATTTTTTATTTCCAGTATATTCTTTACTTCTCTGACATGTTTTTGTTTAATTTCTTATTATACTTCTATTTTATCCGTCCCTTTAATTGGATTTTTCAATAGATACATAAAAGTTTCCAAATTTCAATTACGTATTCTTAGTTAAATATTTGCTAATTTATATTGTCTTTTTATGTTTCTTAAAACTTTGTTTCCAAATTTCAATCATGCATTCTTAGTTAAATATTTGCTAGTTTATATTGTCTTTTTATATTTATTGAAACTTTCTTTATTGTCATTGTTTTTGAGCTAATAGAATTACGATTTAAGTGTGGTTGTGTGGTTCAGTATGTATATATTTATTACCTACATGGTAACGTTATAATTTACAAAGATTCAATTTTACTTAAGCTTTTTCTAATGCAATAATATTTTATTTTAACATTTGAATAAATTTCTAGCTCGAAAATACCTTAGTGAAATTTGAATGTATGATTTTTTTAGATGTGAAATCATATTATAATTACATAAAATCAAAAAAATATACAAATTTCCCTAAAAAGGTAATATACAGTAAAACATTGATAAATGAATGTTCGATAAATTAATAATCTTGGTTAAATAATAAAATCTTTCGATCCTAACTCAGGCCAATGTAATAAATTACTATTCTCGCAAAATGTATAATATAATATTTTTTATAGTTCCTTTATATCCCATTGAATATATAAATTAATAATTGATTTAATACATAAAAGAAATAACACATAAACATTCACAATATTAATAAGATTTTTCTAGATGACTTATATTTTCTTAATTCAGTCTTTTTTTTCTCAAAACGCATCCAAAGTTATTTGCTTATTATTTGTACTTAAATTCAACTTAGTCTCATCTCTAATTTTTGTAATGCATAGAATATATTCTTTATATAATTTGAAATCTATATATAATGATTTGGATTCTAGAAGTAAAACAAATAACTATTTATAGAGGTTATGCTCAATATATATGAAACATCTTGAGATACTATATTTTATGTAGTATTAAATTTTAAAACTATATTTATCTTATGTATATTTACTTCTTAACTTTTTGATATATTATACAAATTAACCTCTAGAATTTTAATTATGTATAAATAATACGTATAAACTCGTATGCATATATATGTTAAATTTTAGATTTCTTTGCATGCACACATAAACTTTGATTGTTTTTTATTTTTAATATTATAAATCTAACATGCATTTTAAAAAAGATATACATGTATTAAACTCATACTAGTCTTTTAAATTAATATATATTTGTTTATCTATAAATTAACATATCAAATTTTATCAATAAACAAATAACATCTTTAAAATAGTAACTTTTCCTGGTCCTGACAATATTAATTTATAGAAGTTTTACTGTATAAATAAATTAAAGAGAAAATTTCATAAAATAATCTTGTATTTCAATTTTTTTAGCAAAATCCTATGTATTTTAAGAAATATAGAAAAACTCCCTTGAACTTGTTTTATTATTATTATTATTATTATTACAAAAGCATTGTAATTTGAATTTTTTGAAATCTATTATTCTCATATAAACTAAATTGGGAAAATTAAAAAAATGACAAAATTACCCTTATTGGATAGTAGATTTAGATTTATATTTCGCTTTTAATATATAGACAATTATTTGGAAACTATTTTATCACATATGAGGCCATTTGAAAAAAATTAAAATATTATTTGAAAACTATTACAGACAATTCTTTTAAAAAAATTTATTATTTACTAAGGGTAATTTTGATATTTCAATCGATTTTACTAATTTTAATGATATGACAAAGGTCGAACTTTAAAAAATATAGCCAAATTGCAATGCTTTTTGTAATAAAAATTCAAAGTCAAAGGAATTTTCCCATAGGTTTGAAACACAAGAGATTTCATGAAAAAAAAATTATGAAATACAAGGCCGTTTTACGTTATTTTCTCGTAAGTTAAAATATGATTAAATTGATAGTTTAAAACTATTGCAATATTGTACACTATTAAAGCATCCCGTTATTTATAGTATCTCCCCTAAAAACCATTTCCAGCGAATTATACCCATTGTAGCAAGTCTAGACATTCCATAAAAAAATTATTAAAATAATAAGCAAGTCTGGACATAATAGTACCGCTAATCATATCTTGGTAACATTCAAGAGAGAAGGGGAAAAAAAATACGAATTACAGTGTTGCATAGGCTTTGCTTTGACATATCACCGCATTGCTCACGAGGAGCTTAAGTATGGTTTGAGTTACCTTGCAAAATAAGTGTGTAATTTGTGGCGACTTTTTTGTTTTATTCCAATTATCTTTTCCCTATAAAAGTTATGTAGATAAATATATATATATATATATATATATATATAACACTCTCATTTTCAACATCAATAAATTATAAAATCTCGTTTTTTATTAAGAGTAAAAGGGTCATATGACCAAAATTAAAAAAAAACAGATATATTT
>JXTB01000181.1:76743-111166 GCA_002914805.1 Parasponia andersonii | reverse complement strand
GTTTTTATGCAAGTTTAAAATTTTAGTTTTGGGAAAATACAGTCGTTATGTTGCCCGATTTTCTATAAATCCTATAATAATACCAAATGAGTATTAAAGTATGATTTCTTAATATACTTGATGTATGGTTATTACACACTCTATGACATATTGTATCTATCATAGGATCACGTACTTGAGTTCTATTTTAGCATCATGGTATTTAGATCGTTGGCGAGTTGCTGTAGCGCTAGGTGAGAGACCTAGGCCTCTGCGTAGGATTTGCTGACATACCTCCGGGTAGTATCAGGATGCTGGGTACCTCAGTTACAGAGGTATTATAGGACCGTGATGAGAGGATGAGAGCTCATGTATATATTTATACTTGGTTGATTTATGATATGTACAATAATGAATATGATTACTTATGATCTTGATTACTTTGCAAACTTATTTTATAAATGGATTTTAGAAAGGTGCTAACCATACAAGTTTGAAAAGTTATATTCATACCAAAAAGGGTAATTGAAATTCCTACTGAGCATATGAATGCTCACCCATTTTTTTTTCCATTCTCAGGTGATTTACAGTGCGACTTGAGCAACTCCAGGGCGGAGTAATCTAAGAAGAAGTTTATCCTAATTTTGTGATTAGTAATTACTTAGAAACCCACCTTGGATTTGTAATAATATTTAAGCCTCACACTTTAGATTTAGCATGTATTTCCTATTATACCTTCCTGTGATGGTGATGCACGTGTATGTTTATTTACCATTATTAGTAGTTTATGTTTAGTGGTGATTACAAACTGTGAGAATTTATATTTTAAATTATTTATATAAACTGTTACAGAAACTATTATTTAAACTAATTGTCATTTTTTTAAAAAAATTAAAATTTCTGAAATTTTATAAAATAAATTATAAATTTCTACTTTTTCTTCTCCGGATCGTGACAATAAACTAGGTTATAAACTAGGTTGATATGCATACGAAGGAACCTTTACCTTTTGGAAAAAAAAAATAATAATGTTTGAGGTGGCTGCGGCAATAACAATTGATGGTGATAGTCATTGACGGTGACAAAACATGACAGTTATATATAACAGCACATTCACATTCCCTTTTTCTTTTATGAGAGAGTAACAGAATAGGACCCATAAAATAAACACACAGTAACGTTTTATTATTTTAACTATCATAACTTTTGAAATATGCCCCAACATTCACATAATTTTCTAAATAAAAAAAAAAAACATGTCGTATTATTGTATGTACATATTGTTGTGTCCTTAATATTACTCTTTGAATTAAATACTTTCCCCCGTAAAGTTTGATGCACATTTAGATAAGGGTTTTCATCCTTGACAAGTAATTATTCTCCCAAGTCCTCTCACAATTTTCATATCCTTTTTTAAAAACTCAAGTCTCTAGGTCCTTATAATTTCATTTCCAAAGTTAATCAAATTTAATTTCACATTTGGTACACAATTTAAATCTTAAATCATTCACGCGTGACATGAAATAACTTTGCATTCCCTAGTTGGCCCTAAAATCATGCCATGCACTTTTATTTTTCTATCTAAATTGAGAAAAAAAAAAAGTAGCTTAAATTTATCATTAATATCGAAAATAAAACATTTTATGATGTCACAACTATAAGATCATATTACTAATTCGTTATAAGATTTCAAGTATTTTCTTCTTCATGTCTACTTATGTGTATGTGCTTGGTCTTCATATTTTGGAAATTATTTTATAAACAAAAAAGAAAAATGGGCCAAAAAGCTAGTACTTTCCTCATAAATTGTCCAGAAATTAGAATGTGTATCTTTTTTTTACTCTTTGTTTAAATAAATATCCAATTTTTATTTTTTTATAACAAAATGATTGAGTATATAAATTTTTATGCTCAGTATATAGACTTATATATAGTATATTTCCTTATATACTAGCCTTATTTTATATACATAGTATATTAATTTTCTTTTATTAAACCAGTGTGTATTAACTTTTAAATTAGATAAATCACACTTTACACTTGCTATATATACTGATGTGTCAAAATGAGAGCTTTTATGCTAATGCCCCATATTATGGAGTTCATTTAAATGAATATCCTTCTACGTACTTTTCCTTGTTTCTATTTTTCGTAATTTCAAGTATGCCGTCATCATCTACAGACCACAACTACTCTCTCTATGACCGAGCTTGGCTCAGCAAGATCTTTGTGGCAGAGCTCAGTGATGCCCAAAGGCCCGTGGCTTCTTCGCCCCTAAACTGACCTTCATCGAGTCAGGTTTTTTGACAATGTTGCCAAAAAATCTGCCAATTCGACTGACCTTTATCGAGTTAGGTTCTTTGACAATGTTGCCAAAAACTCTGCCACCATCGTCAACACATGCATTTTTTTTTTTTTTTTAATTTTTTTGTAGGCAAACAAAAATTCTCAAAATATCGTACCTTTGGCGACTCTCAGTTCTTAGTTGTCTCTATGTTGCCAGAATTATTTTTTTCCAAACAAAATTTTGAATTTCTCAACTCTTCTTTTTTCGTTTCGCGTTATGAAGCATAAAAATTGATAAACAGTACAATGTTTTAATTCTGAACTGGATTCTATAAAAAGTTTTGAAAGAATTATTTGAAACTACAATCTTCCTTATCGAAAGTGTAATTTGGGTATCAATTTTTATGGAGTTGTATGTTCCTTTGATTTGATTATTATAACTTATATTTACTGATTTCTCTTTCTTGGAGAACGAAATTATTAACTGCTTTGTGACTTTGTGTGTGGTAATTTTATTCTAATATTGACTCTTTTTTTTAACGAGGATTACTTAAACTTCTACTTAACTACACAGTAAGACGTACGACTTAGCAGAGCTGAATGGATATCGAGCTTCGTGGAAGACTCATTTTATTTAATTACAACATTTTAAATCATTTAAGTTTGAACAAGTATTAAAATCCAATTAATTGGGTTCATATTATTCAAAACTTTATATGAGTATCAAGTCCAATTAATGTAGGTAAATCATTTGTGGATATGACGGCTTCGAACTCCTTTTCTATTGGAAATAATATAGGTATAATAACAATTGTAACATCAAATTAATTGGAGGCTATATCAATAATATATGTGAGAAAATCAACTATGTATTATTTTTATATTCACTATATATTATTGTATATTAGTGATAAATCAGTTATTACCGCTCTATAATAAGTGGTAAAAAGGTAATTAACATTGTATACTGAAGGTAAATAAATAATTTATCTAGATGAATGAATTATATACCTCAGTAAATCAATTACAAATATCAGTAAATTAATTATATAACATGGTAAATACATTAAATATCCTAGTAAATTAAATATATACCATGATAAAATAATTACAGGCAACAATAAATTAATTATGTACATGAATAAGTAATTGACTTACTTATGGTATAATGGTAAACTCAAGTTATACAACTTGAAAAATGGACATAGAAGTTAATAAAATAAAAAATTAAATATTTATTAATGTATATAACTTAGAAATTAGGTAAAGAATGTAGTTTTCTCGTTCTCTTTTACTATGATATTTGAAAAATAGATATTTACTTAAAATGAGCACAATATTCAATCACTTTGCTATATAACCGTAAATTATTATTCATGAAAATGTCCTACGTTGGATAAAATTGTTCATCCTATTAACTTTATAAATGAAACTTATTTCAAGATTTATAGAATGAGATTTGAATTTTATATCAAACACGTCTTTTTGATTCATTTATATTATGGATTAGTAAATATTTTTTTTTTTTAAGTAACATACTATTATTGTCGTATTTACAACATATACATTAAATTGCAAGTGCCTCTTTTATAGCAACTTAGAATAAATATCTCATTTTACCTCAAAATCATTTATACCTATGGAAAAGTCCTTAAAATCATGAATATAATTATAAATATAATCCTAATCCTATTTTTAGGACAATTATTCACATAAAAACTCTAGTCTATATTCTCTATCTCTCTCAATAAACTCCTTCTGTTGCTCTCATAAGAGTTCAGAGGGGGAGGGGGAAGTATTTTGATTTCATTCTCTTGTCTCTCCTTCTCTTTTCTAATCTCTTTCAGGTATGAGTAAGTTTTTCTTTTTTTCTTTTAATTATATAATAAGTCCAACTTTTGATCTGGTTGTAGTATTATTGATTTTGTACTGCCTAATCTTTGATTCATGTAGGTTGCCATTGATCTCACAAGAAGCTGAAGGGAGAGTGTTTTGATCTCCTTCTCTGGCTTCTCCTCCTCCTACATCCTCTCTAATATTTTTTGGGGATGAAGAGTCTTTTCTTTTTTTTTTTTAATTATCTAATAAGTCTAGATTTAGATTTGGTTGTAGTACCATAGATTTTGTATTACTCGATTTTTGATTTGTACGAGTTTAAAATTCTATTTACTAAATCTTGAATCTGAAAATTTTTTCTTTGATTTAGATATATAATGCGGATGAGTTGGTTTTCTTTTCAGCGGACGTAGATCTCATTTGATGTTGGTGAATGCAATTATTTACTAGTGGTTATTATTATCTTTTTCTATTAGAGAATTATAGTACTCTATAATTCTTATTATTATTGTGTTTGTGATCTACTTTTCGTCTTTTTTTTTTGAAAAGTTTGAAATTGTAATCATTTGTGCTTGTATTGTAATTGAAATTTTTTTAGCTTTTATTAATATTATTCCCTTAAAACCCATTTTTTTCCAAAAAAAAAATGTAATCCAATTTTTCAGGGTTAAAAAAAAAGGTATTTCACATTTAATAAAGCTTCTACTTTTCAATATGATACCGAGTCATTCCATGTCGGGTATGAGTGGGTTTTCCCTTTTTTTTTTTCTTTTAATTATCTAATAAGTCCAGTCATTCCATGTCGGGTATGAGTGGGTTTTCCCTTTTTTTTTTTTTTCTTTTAATTATCTAATAAGTCCAATTTTTGATCTGATTGTAGTATTATTGATTTGTACTGTCTAATCTTTGATTTGTGTGAGTTGCCATCATACTCACAAGAAACCAAAGGGAGAGTGTTTTGATCTTCTTCTCTGGCTTCTCCTTCTCTTCTCATATCCTATCTGATCTTTTTTTGGGATAAGGACTTTTTATATCTTTCTTTTAATTATCTAATAAGTCTATATTTAGATATGATTGTAGTACCATATATTTTGTACCACATGATTTTTGATCTGTATGGGTTTTAAATTCTATTTACTATATTTTGAATTTGAGAATTTTTTTTTTTGATTTAGATATATAATACGGATAGGTTGATTTTCTTTTTAGCGGCATAGATCTTATTTAGTGTTAGAATTATAGTCTACTTATTAAGAACGTAATCTAGTAGTAAGTGAAGGTGATTGTTTGCTGGTCGTCTTTGTTATCTTATTCTCTTAAAGAATTATGGTAGCCCATAATTCTTATTGTTATTGTGTTTATAATCCATTTTTGTCTTTTTTTTAGAATTTTGAAATTTTAATACTCTGTGCTTGTACTATAATTGAAATTTTTTAGCTTTTATTAATTTTATTTCCTTAAAACCCGTTTTTATCAAAAAAAAATGTAATCTAATTAAAAAAAAAAAAGAATTTCCACATTCAAGGCCTCTACTTTTCAATATGATTCCAAGTCATTCTATGTCGGTCCAGAATTATAAAAATCATGTTAATTTATCAAAATGTATAAAGTTTTCCTTGTCTGAGGGGAACAAACTAAATAATTTAATTATAAAAAATATGATGTACTAATTATTTTAATAATCATCTAAGACGTGTGAGACCTACAAATACCTACAAAATAAGGCGATCATTATTCGATAAGTTAGTGTATATTTAGAACCTAACAAAAACTAAATTAACCTTGCATTGCCACTTCTTAAGGCATCTACAAACTAATGAAATATTCTTTAGCTCTTGCAGAACTTCAATTTCACGTCAAAGTATATGAGATAAGGATATTTGTTGTCAAAACGAATAAGGGTTAATTACAACTATATCCTTTTTGTAGGTGGATTTTCATTTTGTACATATATCATTCTAATTCAATTATTATCAATGTCAAAATCTCACTTCGGGTTCGAAAATTTTTGTCTACTTAGGCGACATATCCACTTAAAATGGATAATATCCTAATTTGGCACAAGTATTATCGATTCATAGTCGGCAAGTACGTCGACACACATATTTTGATGCTAACATTTTGGATTCAATGGCCAAACAAAAGAGATCGAAGAGAGATCTAAGATGTTACGAGAGAATATGGATTTTTTTTAAAGGGAAAAACTTTCATTAATAATAAGAGGATAGTACAATACTTATAAATAAATTTTTAATTACAAAATAGATAATCATAAAAAATTGATAAAAGTTCTTGGAGCAAGAATATACATTGAGATCTTAGTGAAATCGACTCGTGAGAAGGATATTTATGCATATCACTATTGATGTGTGTTTTGATAGAGCTCTACACTTCAATGGTTGATTTGTTGTGATCCTCTATTCAGTATCCAATGTTAGTATCTCTTGTTTCTCGTCAGATTACTATAAAAGGGCAAATACTACCTTACACACGTTTCAGATCCAAACAGATTTGGAAGAAAACAATCATAGATCGAGATTTAGGTAGACTAAAATAACAAAAATATAAGCAAACACTACAAATCACCACATATCTAGATCAAGGGGACTCTAGACTATCCTAGATTTAGATCTATGTGATTGACTACCTCCTTACATGGGAGAATTATTTAACACTAAAATAAGAAACAAGAAAAAAACTATAAAGAACCTATATCAAAGAGAGAGACACTCCCTCTCCAGTATGGGGAGGCACCTGCCAACGAAAGAGAGCTGCTAGTGGAGAAAGGATAGCTTCTGAAGAGGAGAGAGCCCGTGTTGAAGGATTGAGAGAATATGGAGTTTTATTTAGTGCGTTTAACAAACTATTATTTAGAACATCAGGCAAAAATGTTCGAATGTGCTTTAACCACTCGTATAAACAAAATGATATTTATGTCAATTTTAAAATATATCTTCTTTTAATAAACGAGTGGCATAAATTAGGCAAAATATTAGAATGTAAGGGAATAATTTTGTTATTATTTATAATAAAATACAGATATTAAATTTGAATAGAAAAAAATACTTAAAACACATTAAATATATCAGACAGAGTACAATACAATAAATCAAATAAGAAAAGTGCTAGCAACACTCACTCTTCTATACTCTCATATCTTATTGCTTGAAATATGGACTCTAATAAAACATCCCACACTTTAATAATCTAACAACTCAGTGTTAGAATTCATATATCAAGTAACGAGAATAAGAATTGGCGAATAAAAAAAAGTAACCAAGGTTAAAGTAACAAGTAAACTACCATAGTACTCAGCTCTAACAACTCAAATTCAATAAAAAATTGTAGTGTCAAAGAATTATGGTATTCCTTAAAAAAAAAAGAATTGTTGTATTCCTTAAAAAAATAAAGAATTGTGGTAGAAAAAAATATATCAATATGGCACAATTATAATAGCAAGATACAGTAATACTTGCCAAAATAGTCTAAAATAGTCTATCCCACTTATCAATTTTAGTAAGAGGCTTTAACTTTTTAAGTTAGAAAAACTAGTGACATTTCTATCAAAAAAAAAAAAAAAAGAGAAAAACTAGAGACATATCTATAAGCAATTATTCTAAAAACTTTTTGCCCAATGCATCGAATATTGCCAAACCATAAAGTTTAGGCTCAACAACACTGTCTAGTTATACTCGACTAAGGGCATTCTAATTTTTATACTATGTTTATAACTTAAAAAAGATTAGTTATTAAAGAGATTTTTACAAAGAAGCCCAAAGATATATTATAACCAAATGATATGCTAATATGATATGATCTGATCCAACTATGACAAATTAGAGAAGTCCTAAAACAATGGTATAGCACTGTTTGTATGACAAACTAGAGCTGAATTTCCCTATTATGTTGTATTTTAATACGTACTTCCTTTTCTTCTATAGATGTCTTCCGTACTTGGGTAATAAAATATTTTGGGACTTGTTTGTGTCAACTATTCTATTCTATTCAAATAAAAATTCATTGGAACGAGTGTTTGTTTAAATAATTTCAATTTTTTCTATTTAAATTATTTTTTGAAACGGATATTTGTTTCAATAATTTAATTTTTTTATTCAAAAGATTTATCAGTCGTCTCAATTATTAGAATGAATTTTTTATATCTTAGAATAAAAATGGAACATAAAATATGTTTTTAAATGATTTATTTTAATATTTTATATTCTAATTATAATATATTTTATTTTATTTCAAATATCTCTCGTACTAATTATAATTCACTCAATAATTTTTATTTAAAATTTCTATTTAAAAAGGTCATTGGATTCTCCAATTTCAAAGCAAAATTAAAATCAATAAGGGCATATCACATGGACGGTCAATCATGGTTTAGAGAGGATTTTACAAAGTGACACGTGGGTGAACAGATTGAGGGTGTGATTGGCTAGGGTGGCGCCACCTGGAGATGCAGCACTAGTGGACTTAGTAGAAGAGAGAGACGGCGAGGGAACCAACCCACATGTGTTTTCTTAGGCAAATGGGTTCTCACACTCAAAACTCCTTTCTGGTACCAAATGTTTTATCCTACTCTCATCTACAGCGAGTGCTTTCTTTCTTTCTTGTTTTTGTTTTTGTTTTTGTTTTTTTCGGTCTCCAAAAATGCCCCATCCTCAATGGTCCACTAATCAATGACCAGACCAGTATCCTTTCATTTCAACTTTATATAAAAATGAGTCCATTTTATTCTTTTAAGTTTCAAGTTAAGTTATTTATTTCATTAGTTTTATATTATCTTTTTTTAATTCCCGAAGATATAAAAATAGATACACAGAAGTATGGATTAATCTCTTTCATATGAACATTAATTACCGTTTAAAAGACATCTTTTTAATTTAGGTATACTTCACAAATTATTCTCTTTGACTCAATTCCAGCTCTAAAAAAAAAAAAAAATCTTAGTATAAGATTTAAGTTGTTTTCATGCAGCATGGGCGAAAATTGGTTGGGGAGGACGAGAATACTACCGATTTTCTTTTTATGTTTTTAAAAAAGTTGTTTTCATACAAAATTTCACATTTATTTTTTGGTTGAAGGAGTGCAAAATGTTACTTACAAGTACATGCAAAGAAAATTTTCACATAAAATTTAAAATTTGTAATTTTTTCCTTTTCTAAAAGGTATTATAGTGACATTTCTTTTGAACCGTTCTCAAATTTAGTCCATTATGTGTTGAATTTGAAGATGGAGATCTTAACTCTGCAATAATGAAAACATCCATTAATTTTGGAGTACTTTGTATCATTGAATCTATATCACCCATTCATAAACCCTGTTGACAATTTAAATTTTATCTTATTTGATTAATTTATTTTGCATGTTGAATTTCCATTATAAAAAGAAAATAAAGAAGGAAACTTTTTAAATGACACTGATATTCAAATAGAATCCAAACAGCATGATGTTGCCTTATTAACGTTAGTTACTACTTAAGTAACCACTTGTTTTGCTCTGAAATCATACCTCACTAGCTTTTGAATAAAGTGTTCCAACAAAACACGGAAACTTTTTTTTTTAATTTTATTTTAAATAAAAGTTTTAATAAAAATTTGTTTCATATTTTATCCATTATTTTAATGTCAGGTTTAATTTTATCCCTATCTCTTATTATTTGGTAGGAGGGGGAAATGGAAAGAAAAAAAGATTTTAGTTGTACAATAAATATTTTATTATTTGATTATAAAATTTCTTTATAAAATCTCTCTAATTTAGATGGGATTGGATATAAGTTAAATTGAGAATTTAAAATCCATTGTCTATTCTTTTTCCCTGTAAAATCATTTTTACAAAAGAACCAATTTATCCCAAATCCATTCATTCATTAATCCCGTTATCCTCCCATTTTTTTTTTAATTTCCCCATCATATTAGAGGCTAGTTTTACTTTCTTTTACCTTAATAGTCAAAATTGAATATTACCCCAAAGGAGCCCTTTGATATTTATAAAAATATCATATATTTCCATTTTTGAATACACTATTTATGTTTTTTTTTTTATGGTATACTTGAGATTTGAAATCTATATAATTCAAATATAGGAAATTTTACGCTGTCTAAGATCAATCTATGAGATAAACTAATCACCGTCAAAATAGAAAAAAATATACGTCTCATGATGTTTCAGTTACTATTATTATGAAGTGTTATTAACGTCGTCAAAATTTAGTACACAAATTTTCTCCATTTACCTCTAATTCGATTTATATATATATTCAAAGCCGTATTCATCGAGTGAAATTACTATTTTTATTCGAACTATTAAATTGTGACCGTTGTATTACTAAAAGAAAATTTTCAAATAAGAAAAAATGAAAAAAAATCACAAATTAGAAAACGAGAACTTGTAGTCTAGTAGTAGTTTTAGGATACTAAAGCAAAAATAAAGAATAACTAATGTAGAAAGTGCGATTAATTATTAAGAAAAACTAGAAAAAAAAATTATAAATTATTTATTTTTTTTAAAATAAAATAATAAAACTTAATTAATGATTATTATTTATTATAAATTAAAAAAAAATAATTTGAATTTCTAACCTTCAAACTTAACCAACAGAGTTAACCCAGTTTGGAAAATCAAACTACAAACCTTTTGGAGAGTAGAAACACAAGACGGCTCTACTAAGTGCGTGGCCCAAATTTTCTTCAAAGCTTTTCCTTGTCTATATGTGTATGCTCTCTCCGCTCAATCTCTCTATATATAAGCCCCCTAAATATTTCATTTTTTTTTTTTTTTTTTCCATTCTCGCGTGTAACTTCCGAACCCAAAAACAAAATAAAATAAACAAAAAAAAATAATTAGAATTAATAAAAAAGGGAATAAAAACCTAATAAGCTGAGAAAGAGGAGAAGAGAACATCCACCCTTATTTCATTTTCTCTCCGTTTGAGAAATTTTTTTACTTAGACAAACAAAACTGAGAGACTCTCACGGACACCAGAGACCATCACAATCATCAAACACACCTTCTTCTTCTACTACTACATAGCTCAAAGACCCCCCAAATCTAATCCACAGTCGAATTTGCACTTAGAGAGAGAAAGTGAGAGCTTGGGATACTTGTCTAAAATATTTTTTTGGGTTATTATTATTATTATTCCGCCATTTTTGGCTTATTTTTCTTCTGGGTTTCTTCTCTGGTTGTTTCCCCCATGGAGATATAGAGATCTCTCTTGTCCTTCTACAATGCCCACTTTGTAGCGGACAAGGTAATCTCAGGACCTTGACTTTTTTTTCTCTATTGATTTTCTCACAACTGAAAAAAAATTCGGAGCAGTTTCAATCGAAATTTGCTTTGATTTTCTTGATCGGTGAATTGGAATAATGAGTAATATAAGAATAAAAGTCGGATATGGTTTTGTTGATTTCTTTTGTATAATTTTTTATTTATTGGAGAAATAGCTCAGCTTGTGTAATGTTTGTGTTTTAGGGTTTCGTTGGATCATAACTCGAACTGGGTTTTTTTTTCTTGGAATTTGGGTGATTTTGGGATAATTAGGGCTTTGATCGAACTGGGTCTGCTGGAAACGATCAGCTTAGATTGGGAGTGAGGTTTCGATCTCTTTCAGTGGCGATTTGGACACTGCTGTTTCTGAGCTTTTTGAGCTGTGAAATGAAGACAAACATTGTTGTTTATGGGGATTGGAGGGGATTGCATATGCAGGATTGTATAGAAGAGTGATCAAAGAGTTGGTTTGGTGGAGAAAAAGGGTTTTTGACATTCTTCAGGGGGATGAATTTTGTATTTGGTATCGGTTATAAGGAGGAGCTGATGATTATGTATTGGCCTAGAAAGGAACATAGGGGATCAGACTATAGTGGACCATTTTTGTTTCTGAAGAAACCGTTTGGATTAACATAGTTCAACAGAGTACTTGACCAGAGAAAACTTTTCAAGTTATTTTGTTTTATCTGGGTTTTTAAGCATTGTTGGAGTAGTTCATTGTAGTGTTATATTTGATTTTATCAAGTGGTTTCTTTCCTCTGCTTTGCTTCTTGAAGTGAATTTTTAGTAGTATCTGCTGCCCGTCTGCACAGTTTTGGTTTAGGGGACTAAAGGTGGTTAATTCTGTAGTTTGTGTCTGTTCGAGTGACCGAGAAGTTCATGGAGGAATATTGACGCTGGAAATGAATGAGGGGACATGGTGCATGGACAGGAGCATAGTTGTTGGTTCGTTCCCTTTCTGGAACAGTGCTATTGGAAAGTAATATCAACATTTTTCTTCTGTGGAAGGCACTCGTGTTGTGTGTTGTGGGATTCTGTGCAATGTCGCGCTGCTTTCCGTTCCCGCCACCAGGATATGAGAGGAAGGCTACAAATGATCATGAGAATTTGCTAGAAAAGGTTAAATCTACTTTCTTTTTAATATTCCATCATTGGCATCATATTTATTGGAGAGTGTGGAAAATTGGAAACAACTATAAATTTTAATTTATGCAGTATTGAAATGAGATAATTTGGTTTAACTTCTAACCATTTAATTCGAACGTTTAATATTGTCTTGGAAAATTTTCTCTTTTTTTCTTTAATTGAAATGCTTTAAGTATTATAGAAAAAAAAATGATGTGGCATTTTTATGTCTGACTTTTTAAGATGTCGTTCTTTGATCACCGTAGAGATAAGTAAGATCTTAGTTATCGAGTAAATATATCTGAGCTGTATATTTAAGTGATAGTGAAAAAACAGAAGGCTGATGTGGTTTTCCTGTTCTGATTTGGATTTGTAGGCATAGGAAAATTTGTTAATTGACAGTAAATTCTTAATTGTCTAGTATAGAAATCTGAGCTGTATATTTATGTCACATGACAAGTGTGAAAGGTTCTTTCCATTTATCCATGTGAGTTATGTGCCTTTTTGTGATGATACATTCAGCCGCCTTCTTTTTCTTTTCCATATTATTTGTGCATGGGATATTTGTTGGATGCTTTTTTGAGAATAAGTTCACCTAAGAAAATTCCCACCTGTAATATATGGGAGTTTGGAGTGTCATTTTCAATTTCTTTGAATGCTAAAGTAGGGAGGACAATCGATATAAAGGCTTGAAGCTTCATCCAGTATTGAACAGCAAGTTAAATGGGATTAGTTGATAATGCCAGCTTTTGTTTGATTGTGTCATGTTTGACTGAGCTATACTTGCAGGCATTGCCTATCAATGTTTTATTTGCTAGTTCCCTGAACATCCATGAGGATCCATGTATAGTCAATTTCTTTTGATGTACAAGAAAGATTGCTGTATGCAGATGTTGGTTCTTTCATGTTTATATTATAGATTAGGCCTGGTGAATCACTTTTCCACTCCTAGATAACAGGGAGGCGCCTTGCACGCTATCAAATATCATAGTCCTTGTTTTTGTTATTGGATTCTTTGGCTTGTGGATGCTGGCATGCCACCATTGATGTTTCTCACGCATATGCTTATGTTTTGGATTTAACTTTTGAAGTTCAGGTTATCTTTAGCTTTCTAAACGAAGTATTCGTTATCCTTAGGACCCATTGTATTTGTACCTCATAAAATAGAAACTTTGACAAATCCTTTTTTCCATTGCACTAATTCACAAGTATTAATCTTTCATTCAAAAATCAGCAAAGCAAAAATATGTTAGTGCAAAGATACTATGATTTCAACTGAAATTAAATAGATCAAAGTTGGTAGACTTTCAATGTCAATCAAAGCATGTAAATAGGATTTCTGTTAAAGTGCGCTTGATATATGGGAAGCAAAGCAGGTTCTGTGCTACTCTGGGATATTGCTTCATTGATGTTTATTTTGTGTTTCTGTTCTAGAAAACATAGGGAGGGATGTGTACTATGATATGCAACTTCTTACAGTATACAAACCAATTCAAGCCTACCTTCTTAAAGTCTAATAACTTAAGCATTTAAGATGAATAAGTAATCTAACATAGATAAATATAGGTAGTAGGTAGTTTTAAGTTGAAACACCTCCAACTATACTCCAAATTTTTATTATGTTTTGGGCTCTTAGTTATATCTTGGACCTCTCATTGAAGGTTACTATTGAGACTATCCTATATTCATCGTTCCACATGTGAAAGGAGAGTGTTGAGTTTTAAATATGAATTTTGTCTGACCTCCTAACAACTTAAGCTTTTGGAGAATTGGTAATTGAACATAGATTTACTGTCTTTGCATTACTTCTAAATACTTGAGAGTAAATTTGTAGTAGGACTCTCCTTTTTATTTTGGTGGGTTAATCATAGAGAATTAGAATTTTTTGCTGTTAATGATAAAGACAGCGATCATTCTTAGGTTGTAGGATATGTTACTTTTGGATGGTTGACCGCAGGGTACGTCAAAATTGGAGAAGATTTAGGGATTTTAATAATATTTTTATGTCTTGAATACAATTAGAAAGCAATGCATTATCTCTCTCATAATAGCAATGCCATTATATGCATTATTAAGTTTGTTTCTTATCAACATAAGTAACATAGGACAAGGTGAGACGGGGAAGAGAGAAGAGAAGAACAAGACGATGGATTAGAGAGAGTGAATTTGAATGATTTTTAACTTAATAAACAATCTGACAAATAATAACACAAATGTATCCTTTTTATAGATAAGAGAATAACAAGTCCTAAATAAACAAGGAAACTAATTCTAAGAATCCAAATAATTAAAATTCTAATTGCTCAATATTAAATAAATCTTAGTAAAAATAAAGAAATATCCTAATTAATTATGATGATATAAAATCTTAATTAGATATATCTTGATCTGCATCGATAAGCTTCTGGGATACAACCACTGAAAGTGTTCACACTTTTGACTGAGACAGTTAGATTTTAGTTCTCCAATGATATGATATACTCATTCAACAGGCATGATTAGTTTCTTGGAATTATAGTGGAACACACCCTCTTTGTCAATAATCATTGAGTTTCAGCCAAAAAAAAAAAAAAGAAAATTTCTAGAATTTATGTTAAATTTGGAATTTGGTTGTTTTTTTTCTTTGGTGTTGATTCGAATATTCTTGCCTCAATTTTCAGAAATTTCTTCTATATATGTGCGGTCCAGTTTTGGTTAATTCTTTATTGCTGCATGTATAGTAACCATTTCTGCATGTTAAAAAGAATATTAAATTTATTTTGCTGCTGTGAGATACATTGTTAAGTTCCTTTCTTAAAAGCTAAGTTTTTAGGATTTATGGTAACTTGACGTGGTATGGAGTTTATTTATTTATTTGCTTTTCTGCTCGAATCTTGTTGCACCTTTTTGAGTGATTTCTTTAGTTAGGTGTTGCCTGACCTCCAATTTCAGTAAATTTGTTTCTCCAGTTTTGGTAAATGCATTTATTCTGCACGGGTTAAGACCTGCTGCCTACATGGGGCGGTGTTATTTGCTCTTCTGTTCGAATCTTGTTTTTTGAGTAATTTCTTTTGGTGTGTGACCTCCAATTTCGGTAAATTCTTTTTACTGGTACCTGCTGCCTACAGAAGAGAGAGGGTTGGGGGGGGGGGGGGGGGGTTGTTGAGATATAGAGGCATAGCCTGAGAACCAAGAATTGTAAATAGTATTCATTAGGATTGGATATTTTTGTGATGGGAAGGAGTAGGAAAAATTGATTGCTTGTCTTTTTAGAAGACAGAAGAAAGAGGAGGGACACCCAACTGAAAAGTGAAAATTCGAAAAGACAGGCGAAATTTTGTGGAGAAAAGCTAGTTCAGATTTAGAGATTTGACCTACCATGGTTGGGACTTTTATTTCTTCTGCTCTTCATTTTCTGTTGATTTGATGACCATTTTAATTTTCAGGATGATTGTTTACTTTCTTTGGCTGTCTCTCTTTTAGTTTTCTAAGATTAGAGGCGTAGTTATATGAATCTATGATATAGATCTAGGTTTTTTTTAAATAGAAATTTATTTATGCTTATCTAGAAAAGGGAGAAATTTCATAGCTGCTTCTTAATTTCTTGAATAAATTCGATTTGTGATTTGTTCCGCTGTCTTTTGTGCTTTCTTAATATCATTGCCGCTCCTTAGAGTTGTCGATTGTTGCTTTCTTTCCATAGAGAAATTCATTTATGCTTGTCTAGAAAAGGGAGACATTTCATAGCTACTGAATTTCTTGAATAAATTAGATTTGTGGTTTGTTCCGCTGTCTTTTGTGATTTGTGATTTCTTAATATCATAGCTGCTCCTTAGAGTTGTCCATTGTCTCTTTCTCTCCACTTCTTTGTCTCTTCCTTTCCACTTCTTACTTTCATGAGTGCGTTTTTATTTTCTTTTTTATTAAGGCTAGAAACCTTGAACTGGGGAAGATTATAGTGGGCAACTAGCCAACTACCAGGCTTTCCCCCAGCAGACCACATGGAGTTTTGGTTTGTGTTAAGCGGACCTTTAGTTTGTCATTAGTTTTGAGTCTTTTTCTATGTTATAAATTTGGGAGGCAACTTTAAAAGATGGATCTTCTTTTTCTCTTTGGTGTGTATTTGTTTGTATATATATCACTGCAGTTTTTAATGGTTAAAATATCAGATGTCTTAGTATGATTCGAGGTTCTATCTTTCATGGTGATGGAGAAGCTTAAATTGGATTCTATTATGGCCTGGATATAGTTTGAAATTGGCCATATAGGTATTTCTCTTGTTATCTTTACTAGTATCGCCGTCAGCGGTGCTTTTAAATGAGGGTTCTGGTTTGGAATTTAATTTGTATTTCCCAAACTGCGATGTAAGTCATAAGCCACTATTTGAAGCAATTTCTTTCTCTCTTTCCAAATTCTAGTTGATTGGATTTGCTTTTTGTCAGTATTCCTTAGAAGGTTGTAAGGATCCAATACACCATCTCTCTCTCTCTCTCTCTCTCTCTTAAATTTGTCATGCAATATCTCTCTTCTTGTGGTTAATTAAGATTGTGTTCTTTGTCTGCACCTGATTCTGTAGTATAAGGTTATGGACTCGTCTAAGATTTGTCTGAAGGTTCTTATCAAAAATGAAATGAGATAAATTACTTGGATGGAATGTAAAAAAAAATCTTACATTTTCTAAAAAATTTGAAGCTCTAATGCCTTGAATCTGATGATACTATAAAATCTGCTAGTTTAAGTAAAGAAAATCATGTGGACCATCATATTGGGATCCCCTTTTATCTCAGTTTTCAGGTTTCTGAACTGGAATCAGGTTCTCTCTTGGGTAGGGATGCTTTACCTCTAAATATGTACTTGCTGGGATTATTTGCTCGAAATCTGCCTTTGATTGCCTGTGCTTCATGTGTAGTATATGCATATGTATAAGACACACGAACACAAACATACTCTCATATACCTATTTATTCAGATTATCTTATATATTTATTCAGATTATCTTCAGTTTTCAAGTCGTTTGCATAAACTTTTCCCGTCTGTTTTCCATGCTATACAGGAGAAGCACCGAGAAAAGAAGCACAAAAAGGACAAAAAGGACAGAGAGAAGAGAGTAGGTAAGGAAAAAAGAGAGAAAGATAGAAGCGATGGAAAGCATCTGGAAAAGAAAGACAAAAAGGAAAAACATAAAGACAGGGACAAGAAAAAGGATAAGGAGAAAGATGGGGAGAAAACTAAAGACAAAACAAAGGCCTCGGATGAAAAGAGATTTTCAGGGCAAACTCAGTCTCATGGTGGAGAGAAACTTTTTCAGAAAGAGGTCAAAGACAAAGATAGTAGTATTGATAAGAAATTTTTTTCGCAAGTTGGAGGGTACAAGACAGAGAAGCGCTCTCAAAATAGTAATCTGGATGATGAGTCTAAACTGGTCCAGGAGTTTGCTAGGAGGATTAAAGATGAGGCAGCAGGAACTGGAAATCAGTTCGATAGATTTTCTGTTGCAGATCAGAAAAAAGATGAGGGGATGGTCAGATTGGTGGCCAGGGGTACTAGCACTCTGCCTGGAGGCATGGAGAAGGACAGGAGGGCTGAAGATAAAGCAACAGATGGGCAAGGAACCAGGGATGGTACAAGACCTGGTGGAAATGCAAGGGTTCAGAATGTCACTGGAATGGTTCAAGCTAAATTTGAAGCCTTGCCCAGACTGTTGGATAAGAATGTTGATAGGAAGATGGACGCAAATGAAAAGACGAAAGACAGAGAGAGTGATAATAAGCGAGGGGTTAAGAGGAAGGAGAAGGATCGAGAGAAAAAGAGTCATGGAAAGGACAAAGACAGGGATAGAGAGAAGCAAAAGGAAGATAAACAGAAGAGAAGGGAGGATAGGCAGAAGAAAAAAGAGGAGAAACAGAAGAGAAGGGAAGATAAAGAGAAGAAAAAGGAGGAGAAAGCAAAGGAGAAAATTCAACTCAAGAAGGAAGAGGTGGATAAATTAAGAGTAAGCAACAAAAATAACCTCATTGATAATCATGCAATCAAAACCTCCCAACTTCCCAATGACAGCAACAATAGTGTTCCTACTGGTGGAACTCCGAAGAAGAGGAAGGACTTTGAGACAAATGGAGTTACACATGGTGAGTTTTTTTCACATGACAAACTGATCACTATTGCAGACAGTTTTCCTTAACAGAACTATAGGATTTTGATGGTTTATGGGTATATAATTCAATCCAATATCAGATTCCATTACCACTAAGATTTTTATGGTTTCCTCCTGATTGTTCTAGATATCTTTATTGGCGTGTACTTGAATCAATTTTGTTAACCAGGTCTTGAGTCTTGTAATTTTCTTGGTAGTTGACACAAAATATTTCCTTTTTCATTTTCCTCACAGCCCATGATGGTATGCCTTCTAAGTTACCGAGACCCGCACCATCTTCTCGTCCTTCAACGGAAAATGGAAGGATATTGGAACCCTGCCAAACTTCTGTCCTTGATGTATCAGATAGAAAGGGAGCCTCCAATAATCTCAAGATGGACCATAAGGACATATCAGATAGAAAGGGAGCCTCTACTTATCTCAAGATGGAGGTGCATAGGGACATATCAAGAAAGGGAGCTACCAATAATCTCAAGATGGACAATAAGGATCATAAGGTAAATGGTGTAATAGAAGCTCAGCCATTGTCTGTCTCCCCTATGAAGCTTAAGTCTGCAAAAGCAGTGGCTGATCCAATTGCTGAAGCATCAGTGAGATCATCCCATCCAGAAGTTCAGTCATTGTCAGTCTCCCCTATGAAGCGTAAGTCTGCAAAAGCAGTAGCTGATCCAGTTGCTGAAGCATCGGTGAGATCACCCCATCCAGAAGCTCAGCCATTGTCTGTCTCCCCTATGAAGCTTAAGTCTGAAACAGCAGTCACTGATCCAATTGCTGAAACATCGACGAGACCGCCACATCCAGAAGCTCGGACATTGTCTGACTCCCTTATGAAGAAGCCCAAGACTGCGACTGCTGCAGCTGATCCATTTGCTGAAGCATTGGCAAGACCACCGCATCCTGACTCCAAGTACCTTAGCCAGATTTATGCGGTACCAACAATGGAGGAATGGTCTGAATATAATGATGACGAATGGCTGTTTGGCAGCAATACTTCCGAACCAAAGAAGGCCAAGGTAGAGCCGTCAGCTGTTGAGGAGACACCACAGGTGTGGTCAGAAGGTCGGCAGATAGAATCAGCTGATATTTTTGCTCTGCCATATGTTATTCCTTATTGATTGGTTATCCAAATGGGTGTGCCTTGTCCTCCTAACTGGTCGGATGTGGGCAACCCTCCACAGAACCGCTTGACGGTATACATGCATCAGGCTGCTTGAGATGGATTTTCTGATTTCTTTCTACATTCTTTTTGTATTGCACTCTGTTGCAATGAGAGCATGGTGTGACTGGCTGCTTTGTTATAAAGCTGTCTAAAATTGGAATTTCAGGCACCCATGACTAGCGTGCTCGGGCATCACTGCAGGGCTGGCAAGATTTGGAGTTGGAGGGTGGTTTTCCCCCTGCGTGGTAGTGAACCACTAAATTCATTCGACATGGAAATTTTCATAAAGGCAACAGAGTTGAGAGTTGCTTAGCGGTTGTGCAATTTTATTTCATTTTCTTAGTGCTGAGCTCTTTCTAATTGAGAATATAAGAGAAACTAGATCATGTGGTATTTGCAACCCCACCACAATTTTGATTTGTAACATAGAACTCTCTTATTTACCAGAAATGTAAGATAGAGGGAAAAAAAGGGAAAAGTAGTCGCATTCATTTATTCACCTCTTGTAATTGTTGTCGATAATCCCATTATTCTACCGTATAGGCGTATAGCAAAGCTATAAAGACATGCTTCCTTTTTTTTTTTTTTTCTTTGCCCCATTCTAATGGTTCTTCCTCTTTGACTCCGTTACAAAAGTTTTCTGGAATGTTGCAGCAGGTAACGAGATTAATTGGACTTAGTTAGATATTTTTTGCTTTTACCAAATTTTCTGGTAGTTTTAACAGAGTAGGTTAAATATGCATCATGATATATTAGCCTCTATGCTTTCCTCTGAAAAATATGCATATATCTATCTAAAATATCACTTTTACTCTTAATAATTGGTTTACAAAGTATACGTTGTTCTTCTCCTTATTCCTCTTTATATCCTCACAATCTTTCTTCTAATCTCATTGTTGAAGTTATCATATTGAGCTGAAATTCTAAGGGCAGAAAAAAAGAAAAGGATAAAAGTCGAAAAAATAGAGAAAAAAACTTGGGATAAGATGAAGGACGGAAATTTGCGAAATGGATTCGTAATTTATGTGTTCAAATATTATGGGTACTGTTTGAAATAGTTTTTAACTGAGTTTCGATATGTTACGAGCATAATTTATACATCAAAGTTGTTTTCTGGGAATATCTGCAAAATTTTGGAAAAAAATAAGTCTGCCTCACGATAAGTATCGAATTTTCGATGTCATTTCGACTATATTTCGATGAAATCTGAGAAGTAAGAATTTCTTCGACTATAATTCGATGGTAGTCAAAATTTCGATCTATTTTTGACTTATTTTGGATGACTATTTCGATTATTATTTTTTTTCGATCAATTTCAATGTGTTTCGATTATATTCGAGCTCATTTCAGCCAATTTTCGATGGTTAGAAAATATAGATTCTTCCTTTTACATTTTATGATTTATCTGTTGATTTTGTATACGGGATAAATCTAATTTTTTTTTTTTTGTGTTTCATCTACAGAGTCACGTTTCAATATCATAGTTTTGTATAACAGTGAATGGATGTTTTCGTCAGAAAAAATATTATGGTCTTATATTACTAAAGAAAGTAAGACCATGGGTGTATAGAATGGTATAACTTTTGTGATCCTTATAGATAAGCTGTATGAGGTGATTAGAGGTGACAAAAATCATTTTGATTTAAAACTTAAGGTTGTTTATAAATGTGGTGGTGGAAATGGAATCCCTATTCCTTTAACGAAGATTACTACTGATAATAACCTAGAACTTTGGCTTGAGGAGATGTCTTACTCTATTCAGAACTATACTCCTTTATATATGTCCATTTCACCGAAGTTGAGACTTATGGGTGAGGGTTGCAGTCAAAATGCTTCATTTGTGCCTGAAACAGGTGCAGAGAAAATAGAAGAGTAAGTGGTAGATCCAACTCCACCTACAGTGACAGCGTGTCTTCCAGAAATATGTCTACCAATAAGGGATGATAGTGACAACTACTATAGTTGGGGTTTTAGTACGGAAAACATACGTTCAGAAGAGTTAAAGGAATACTTTGGTGAAGTACTTAAGACTCTAGGGATAACATCAGGGACTTCAAATAATCGAGTGCATAGAGTAATAATAGTATATAATGTAGTGAAGTAGAGTGCTCCTTTGTTTTCAAAGGGAGAATTACCACAGAGAACCCTTAATAACTTGTCCGTTGGATCTTCTAATTCAGTGAAAATCATAATCAGTCAACTATTTAAGAATAAGGAAAACTTGAAGCTGAAGCTGCACTTACATACAATGTAGTCCAATTTTGAGTTCAAGCTGAAAAAATCAGGCAAAGACTGTTAGTTTATTACATGTATAGATGACAATTATACGTGGCGTTATGAACTAGAAAGGTGGAGCAGTCTGACATATTTGAGATGCAAAGATATATGCCTGACCACATATGTTCGTTGGTAATAAGGCATAAAGACAACAGATAAGCAACACCATGGGTTATTGAACATTGCATTAAGAGAAAATACACAAATCCAGCCAACCCTAATTATGCCTCTCGATCAATAATCGACGATTTCTCTAAAGACTATGGGATTAACATGACATCTAAAAATGCATGGAGATGTAGGGAAAAAAAATACTTCTGTATGTGAGGGGAATAGTGGATGGTTTATACCAAAGCTGACATCTTACCTATATATATTAGAGAAGACTAATCCAGGAACAATAATGCATTTATAGATCAATGAGATGAGACATTTCAAGTATTTCTTCATGTCATTGGGTGCATCTATTCGGGACTTTAGAGTAGCATGCTATCTTTTGATGTGTGTGGATGAATCCTTCATAAAAATAAACTATGGAGGGATAATGTTAGCTGCGATTGTACAAGATGCAAACAAGTAATTGTATCATGTTGCATTTGGAGCAGTCGACTCAAAGAACGACGACTCCTGGATATATTTTGTCGTGAAACTAAAGGAAGCAATTGGAGACATTGAGAACTTGGTCTTCGTATTGGACCGACACCCAAGTATTATAAATGCATTGTCGACTTTGTTCCCTGAAGTATACCACGGAGCTTGCATACATCATATTTGTATGAATATCCAAGCAAAATTCAAGATTGGTCATTGCCATAGTGAATACTTCTTGGTGGCAAAATCTTATTAGATGAGTGACTTTCTTCATTATTTTAAGAAGATCAAGGTTAAAGATCAATCCATTGCTAATTATTTAGAAGAAATAGGCATTGAGAAATAAAGCCGTGTAAACTTCTCTGCCATTCATTATAACATCATCATAAGTAATAACGCTGAGAGCTTTAACAACACGAATAGAGATACACGGAAGTATCCAATTATAACTTTGGCGGAGTTTCTGAGGTATATACTACAAACTTGGTTCTTTAAAAGATAAACATTGGCAATAGAATCTAATCAACCATTAGCAAAAAAGATTGAGAAGAAATTGAAGGATGGTATTGAGACTGTGAAGACTTTGATTGTTCAGTCTCTCAGCCAACGAGTTTTATGTCATGGACGGTGATAGAGACGGTCAAGTTAACTTACAGACAAAGGCTTGTAGTTGTAGGAGGTTTGATTTGACAGGTCTGCCATGTACGCATACATTGGCGGTCACTCTAGGTCGACATATCAATCCATACTCCTTGTGTTCCTAGTATTATATAGTTGACGTATGGCTTCACTCATATACAGAGACTATATACCCAATGAGAAATAAAGAAGAATGGGATATACCTGATGAGATTACCAGACATATGGTGGAACCACCTCCTTATAAACTAAAGTCTGGCTGACCAAAACAAAACATAGAATTTCGGAAGGGGAAAAGATTAAAATGCAACACCAATGTAGCTGTTGCAGGGGAAAAGGCCATAATCGGATAACTTGTAGGTACATGATGCCAACAGCTTCAAATAAAGCATCAACACAAGCATAAATAACAAATGAGGTATCTTGAGAATTTTGTACTATTAATTTTACCATTTTAATTTTAGGATTTTACATAGTAATGAATAATTTTAATATTTTAATTGGAATAAGTTTGGAATATTATTTACTTTATTATAATGATATAATGTTATGAAAAAATTGCAATAGTCGAAAGATGCTCGAAAATGCATCAAAATGTGATGAATTGCATTGAATTCGACCATTTTATTCGTCTACACTTTTTAAGTTGCATGGATCAAAAAATCCTCGAAAATTCATCAAAATTTCATCGAAAAAGTATCGAATTACATTAAATTCGACTATTTTATACGTCTACACCTTTTAAGTTACATGAGTCAAAAAATTCTTGAAAATCCATCGAAATTACATCAAAAAAGTGACGAATTACATCGAATTCGACTATTTTATATGTCTACACTTTTGAGTTGTGTAAATCAAAAATTGTCAAAAATGCATCGAAATTGCATCTAACATAGTGTCGAATTACATCGAATTCGACTATTTTATATGTCTATACTTTTTAAGTTATGTGGATCAAAAATTAATCGAAAAGTCGTCGAAATGCATCAAAAGTTTATCGAAAACGGTGTCGAATTGCATCGAATTTGGACTCTAGTTAAAAAGCTGAATTATATCTCATTCATTTTGACTTCAATTTTAACTTGAATATGCACAGTAACATAATACATACATAATACATCGGCTACTTTGTCCCAAATAAAGTTATATATAAAAATGAGCAAAACTAACCACTATAGAAAAATTAATAATATATACCTATGACTCTATATTCTGGTAGAATAAATCTACACATAATTTATTTCTTGAATGTTGCATAACATTATCAACAATGTTGGACATTGGAATGTCGGCTAATAGACATTCTAAGTGCTTTATAATAAAAATACCGTAATCTCCACTGTAAAGGCAAATAAATCTAGCAAGTGTCAAATAACTAATTGAAGAAATGTTTATTAATATCCTTATATTGTATTAAATTTCCTCTTTGTTGTTTGAGGCACTACATTGGGAGGTAACCTTCTAATATCAAAATCACCAGGTTTCGTCGTTGTAGTCAAATCAAAAACATTGCAATCAGTGACTCCTTCCATATTGAGCAGAAAGTACGACAACATCTTCATCATTGGATACATGGCTTCCTCACCACGAGCATCATCATACAATACTTGGTTAGAGTTATATACCATGAACATATGTGCATGAAGATCTATTTGCACAAGAACCTAATGATTTCAATTGATGTTCAAGGGATAGTAAACTTCATCAACCTCTTCTCAGCCACATTGAAAATTATCTAGATCTCCTTTAGCATGGTCAATAAGCTGGTCATCCTACTTAAACTTTGCCTTATTGGAGGTTTTTCAAAATGCATCCCACCGACCATTCATGCATACAATATAGACCGTATCCATAAGAATGACCTTCTTTCTATAAATCTTTGGAAAAAGCCAAAGATATTCTCATATCAACTGAAAAGCCACGTCAATATGCTGTAAATAAAGGGAATACAATAACTTTTACGTGAATATAGAAAAGGATTTCAAAATGAACAAAGAAAAATTTAATTATAAATTCAATTACCTCATATGAAAGCCACTTCCAATGGGTTTACAGGTCGAAGAAGAATCTAGTAGTAGCAGCACCATTGGGAAGCTGAATTGATTTTCGGTTATCATTAAGTCCCATAAGGCATCTCCTAATTGTATCAAGTTGTTTTTTTTTTCAATTTTCCAGAATAGGTTTAGTTTGCATGGATCGTTAATCTTGAACTTCTTGTTCAATGGATCGGTATAGTCAATGAGTCTCTTGGATCATTGGGCGACTCATTTCTTCGTGCCAAACTTAACTATAGCCACCTTAGCTGGTTGTACCTCTTTCACTCCCAGAGTTTGCTGCTCTTTAGGAATGTGCTCCTTAGTTGGAGTTCATATGACAACATCTTCACCTGGCTGATACCCTTGAGGAAGGATATCCGACTAGGTGGCCTTAGAATCAAAACTAATTGGATGTTGATGTGCTTTGATATCCTTCATCATCTTCAATAACCTATCAAGTTTGTCATTGACAATCACCTGGTTCGCCTTCAGTTCAGTCTGGTTTGCTTTCAACTCAATGATGTCAGCCTTTAACTCAAGATAGAATTTATGTAAGTGAGGCATTATTCTAATGGTTCCTCTTCTACTTCATTTGTGAGATTGTCAAAGATACCCGCCTCCTCTGCAACTCACTTTGCTTTGACAGTCTCTTTCTTGTTCTCATCCTCATCCTCAACATCAATTCCCTCTTCCTTAACTCCAGTACTGCCGAGGCTATGGTGTGGATCATGATATATATGTTCATAGAATTCTTTCTTAGTCTCCTGTGGATTCAATAATGCCTTTGTGACAAGCTGGAAAATAGTTCAAAATAAAGTTCAATCAACTTATGAATTTATAAAATTAATTATATAGAATAGAACCAATTTTTCGAACTTTCTTTCTTAATCTTGAATACATCAATACTGTAAAAACCTGGATTTTGGGAGGATAATTTGGACATTTTACTAATTTTCTGGATATAATATTGGGGGGATTAATTTGCAAAAGTTTTGTACAGAAGGATTGAATTGTAATTTTTGGGGAACAAGATTGATAGAGATTTGGGAACCAGGGACTATAGTGCAATTTTTTGAAAAATTGCACAGTCCTATATATTTCCACTCACGTGGATCCTCTCTCTCTCTCTCTCTCTCTCTCTCTCTCTCTCTTTCTCGGGTCTCCCTCGGCTAAAGGAGGTCCACTGCCGTAGCTCGCCTCCCGGGCGTCGTCTGGCCACCAGACGGTAGGCAAAGCTCCCCCAGCCCGCCACAAGCTAGCACCGGCCAGCTGCAGTGCCACCGTAGCTGTCGCCATTGCTGGAGAAGACAAAGTGGGCATTTCGTATTTTTGGCAACCGGCGACGATTCTGACCTCCGTTCGACCTTAAATTAGACTCATTGGATTCGTCTCGTCGCAAGGATTGTCAAGGTATATATATCTTAACCCCATAATACCCGAATCAAAAGTTACTATTTTTGGAATGTTTTGAGTTTAAGTTTGAACTTTTGATTTGGCGGTTAGATTGTGTTTTTCTTGTCATTTTTGGATTGTACTCGGAAAATGGAGAAGTATGATATATATATATATATTGCCTATGTTTTGTGACCGATACGGAAATCGAGATCAGACGGTCGAGATTTGCCTCATTTTGCATGCCACCGACCCGGTGTGGGCTCAGACCCGAATTGAACAAGTTATATGTCTAATCTAGCTATTTTAGGTGCTAAGAATTTAGTGAAGAGGTCCGTTTATGGAATTAAAGCTCCGTTGAAAAGTTAGTTTTTCGCAAAAGGACGATCGAGGGCTCGGAATTGGTTTCCGACCCTCCGGGCGATTGTCAACGACACCTTGAGGATTCAATAGCGTGGTATCACTATTCGAGCGAGGTAGGGACTCAATTACCTCTGTTTTATATCGTTTTCGAATAAAACTTATTTTCTACAACATATGAGAACAAATGTGATTTTTGGTTTTCTTGAACATCTGTGATGGGAATTGATTGTATGATGTATATATATTGTATTGTTCTGGGAATTTTCTGAGTGCATATTATTTTGGGCATATTCAAAATAGGGCCGTTATGCTGCCTGTTTCCTATAAAACCTAGTATGTTGATTTTATTGAAAAACCCGAGCATGATTACTTTCACACTTCAGTTTTGTATTGCACGTGTCATAGGATCATACATAAGCATCATGTTAGTATCTTGGATTTACAGTATGGCACTGCTTGCCCCACCGTCAGTGTAGAGTCCGTAAACCTGCGCAGGGTTTTGTTACTTCTGATTACCTCCCTATTTGGCAAACGTAGGCAATTCGGTTGCCCCTCCAGTTTTGTAGGAGACACACGGGTGTCCCATCCGGGTATGGGCTTAGGTGTCAGATAGGCTGTTAGGCATACTTAGTACCATCATCCTAGGTTTCCATAGATGAGAGGATGAGAGGATGAGAGCTCATAGGTATGGATTGATTTTTGTCATGTGCATATGAATTGAATGGTTTTGATTATACTGCTTTATATATATATATATATATATATATATGGATTTCCGGTTTAGAATATATATATATGTATGTTTTGGACTAAACTAACTTTGCAGGAATTTTCCATCACTAAAATGTTTTCGATCGAGGTATTTGTTTTTCCTACTGTGCATTTTATGCTCACCCCCTTCCTCCCTTCCTCAGGTGGTGTCCAGTGCGATCTTGGTGATCAAGAGGAGTAAGAGGTCATCTTGACTGTAGTTCGTTATTTTGGTAATGCTTGAAGCTTGTCGTCATGGTGTTTAGATTGTTTGGGTTCTGTATTAGCATTGAACCAAGATTACTACTTTCTATTTTGTCTGAGAACTTATGTATATCATTATGAGATTTGAGTTTCGTTGTGGATGATGATGATGCTTGGATTTACATTTGATTTTACGTTTTTAAATCATTATTCGATCTATGTTTAATGGTGTATATGACTGTGGGAGTGGTTCATGGGATCAAATTCCAATTATTTTATTTAAATGGACCGTTTTATAAAACTAGAACTTTTGACACTTTTAAAATAAATCAAGGAATTTCCTATCTTTGTGAAATTCCCCTTCTGCCACTGACTCGGATTTTGGGTCGTGACAAATACAATCCTTTATTGATGGTGTTTTATTGCTTGTCCATAACAGTATCCTTGGGAATTTGATGTCAAGGTTTTCAGAAAATACACCAAGTAAGCTTGGGGATAGCCTTGTAATCCTAATATTGTAAAGCAATGCTAAACCTATAGATTATGTATTGAGCTTCTTTCGCATTCTTATTCTTTTTCATATTTTGAAGGTAGTTTTCCCTCTGATGCATCATGTCCTTGTTCAAACTAGCAAACATTCTCTCATAAGATTGCCTTTCCTATGGATAATTAAAGAAATCTTCCTTATTCTCCATAAAAGAGAGCATATCCATCAGAATCTTGGTGTTTGACTCATATGCCATCAAGAGCCCATCTACCAAGTAGCATAATTCCAACTTCCATACGTCCTCATTCTCCTCACAATTTAGAAATACAGCTTCTAATTCACCAGATCTCACATTAGCTTCATTATTTAGGTACATCTCCCTGAGCCTCATGCTACTAGACATAGATTTGTACTTCACAACATCCAGATCTTTGCCAAAGTTTAACACTATTATCAAGGTAAACTCATCAATCCTGAATCTTAAGTTACTCAATGAAAAACTACAACTCCGTTGAATTTTTGGATTTCACCTTTCTCAACAGTAGTTGGTGTATAAGTACTCCCGATGCTTGTATTGGAGGAGCAATAAAAAACTATTTAAACCGACATTGCTTTGCCCTCTATAACAAATCATACTTCTCAAATCTCTCCTTAATCTTCGATATCACTGTTGTTCCTTTTATAGTGACTCTTCCAGGAAAGTGTCCATCAAAAGGTACAAGGAGCTTTGACTTTTGGTTCTGCATTAGAGAAACAAAGCAATTTAGGAAAAATTTTCACAAATTTAACATATATCAAAAACATCTAAATTGAGTAGAAATATAGTCGAAACGCATTGAAATAGGTCGAAACGTGATCAAAATTTCAATCATTTTGATTTCGATGACATTTCTATTGTCATCGAAAAATCCTACAGAAACTATCCTACAGAAACTATCTCAAACAGCTTGGAGATCAAAATTAACCATAGAAAAGCATCGAAAAATAGAGCACATCGAAATGGAACCGAAATTAATCGAAAACTATCGAAACAAGATTAATTGCTAGCTACTAGAAAAGGGCATCGAAATGTCATCGAAAAACTGTCGAACTAATATCGAAAATTTAGAGCAGCCTTTTTTTTTTTTTAAAAATGTCATCGAAAATGTATCGAGATTTCACATTATTCATCGAAATACAATCGAAACACAGTCGAAAGTTTATTTTACCTATTTTAAAATGTCATCGAAAATGTAACGAAAGTTTGACGCTGTTAATCGAAAAACCATCGAAAACACGTTGAATTTCACACAATTTTTTCAGTACTATTTTTAGCCATATTCATCGAAATATGATCGAAATTTTAATGAAATAAATAAAAAATGCATTGAAACGGTATCGAAATGAAGTCGAAAATTACGTCATACAAAATTTTAAAAAATCATTATCGCATAAACGAGAAATTATCTAACTAAATCGAAATATCAACCAAAAATTTCTAAATTGGCTTTTGCTGTAAATGCCCTAAATTCAAAAAAAATAAAATCCTAAAAATCATATTTTGCTTACCTTCTTTTGGGGACTCATTTTCCTCAATGTAATCCTCAACAGTGATAGAGATTTATGAATTATGGCAAGATGGGTTTTCGCCTTCCTCGGTTTACGACACGACAAGTTCTCAGCTTTTCAGAGAAGGAGACGAAAGGGAGAGTTTTTGTCTTCCTCAGTTGCTCTTCGGACAATGGGACACAGTGATTCTTTAGACGATAGCAGTGACGGCAATTGGAGAAAGAGAGAGAGAGAGCAAGAGATTTCGGGAAGAGTTTCATAGGGAAGTATAACATACACTCCTTTGAAAGTGAGGCATATTTTCTCTTAGGTATTAGTAAAGATATCTTCGTCTGCACACATTTTTCAAATGTTTTTTAACTTGTACATATATGGGCCGAAATAGGGGTATTAGGGAGCATATTTGGCTTAATTTCTCTTTTAATACTGATGCCCTCTTAGAATAAAAGTGGTTGGCTATTCTTACTGGGAGGAGGAAGAGTAAGAGAGGCTTCAATTAGTCTCGCAAAGTCCATGAGGTGTGGCCCCTCCATATGTTTTACTATTGGGCCTCGCTAATGAACCATCGAGATCAATTAGATGAATACGATGGTCAAGATCAATCAGATGCATCTACTAGAACTTTAGTATTTTGAAATGTTCTTACTCATATTAATGTTGAAGAGATGCATTTCTCAACCTCATTGTGAGACCCGTTCTCAAATCATACACCACGTGGACGATTAAGTGGCAGAACGGGTCATAAACGGGGCACGCCATCCGACACGTGTCCAGAGTGATTAGTTAAAGGCCATGCGAGTCGCACGTGGTACCGTATAGGCCATTGGGCTGTCCGAGGTTAGGGCCAAGCCCATCCCAGACCCTAGATGGACTTGGCCCAGTCCGATTCTTACCTCGATAGCTGAGGGTCGGAAGCCCCAAGGATCTTCCACCAGAGTACAATGGGAGGCAACTCACAGCTCCAGACCCAGACAAAGCATTTAATGCGATCTTGAGTAGGTGTGCGCAGGGGACAAACCGTCTTGACAGAATGACAATTTGTCCAAATCTCTCCCCTGACAGACTTGAGCCATAGGAGACGGCGGAAACTAGGCTACAGCAGTGCAAGGGGGATCACGGTAATCTCGGCCCGTGACCTCTGGAGTAAGTCTTGATAAAAAAGGTACTCGGTCCTGAGATTGAGAACCAGGAGGTTCACAATTTCAGGACTATATATATGAGCCATGTGTCCCTAAAAGAGAGGCACGTACACATACAAAAAAAATATTTGAAAAGATACATATATACAAAGAAACACTAAATCTTTGCTACCCTGAGCCAAAGATAACCAGCCGACTTAAGCATCGGAGAGTCTTTGCAGGTGGCCTCCCCTGCCTCTCTGATCTTGCCCGAAGTCAGAAGCTCTTTGGGATAGCGAGAACACGTGGACAGTTAGAGAATACAACATCGGCAGTTTAGAGACACGTGGACAGCTGGTGAAAACTGCTCCAACAGTCTGGCGCCGTCTGTGGGAAACCATTTTTTTTGAGTGCGAGAGGAAGAGTCGGAGTCTCACGATCGTACTCTCCCCGAACAAGAAGCCATATAACATTGGAAGATGGCACCTTCAAGAATGACAACTAGAAGCACACGTCCCGACGCTGACAAAAATCCACCTGACGCCGAAGGAAGCTCCTGGAGAGCGTAGCCTGGACTAGAGCAAAAGCTGGACCAGTTACTTGCCGCACTGGCAGAAGCAAGCCGGAAAGCAGAGATTGCCCACGAGACCATCATGGGTTTAAAAGATAAAGTCGCAGAGATGCGCAGGGATAACGTCTGCCTCAAGGGGCTGCTGGCAAGCAAAGGCAGGAGCAAGCGAAGGGAAGATTTCGATGCAGAAGTCCAACAAGAGTCTGGGGGCCAACCAGCGAGGGAAATGCCCGCCCCATCCTGATCACGGATGCAGGGAGAGCATCAAAGCCAGACAAGGCCATTCCGAACCAGAGCGGTGGTAGCCAGAAGACACCAAGAAAGCCTTGAAGGTGTGCTTCCCAACTGGAAGCAAGAAATGATGGCAGAGCTGAGTAAGAGGCTTGGGCCCATCACAGCCAGACCCCCGATGGCCTGGCTGAGCAAATTGTGCAAGGGATCGGCCGAACGGCCTTCGCTGATTGGATCCAGATGGAGCCCAAGCCAAGAGACTTCACTACTCTAACCTTCAGGCCATTCGAGGGGAAAACTGACCCCCTCGATCACACATATCATTTTTAGCAGAAGACGGCCTTGGAAACTAGGGATGAAGCTGTAACCTGCAAGGTCTTCTCCACAACCCTGGCGGGACCGGCCCTATTATGGTTCAGACAGCTCCCAGAGAAATCCATAAACGGGTTGGAAAATTTCTGCAAACTTTTCTTGAAGCAGTACGTGGGTGCCCGGAGGCAGCAGAAAACTATGCGAGACCTTAACTAGCTGGAACAAACCGTCAACGAGTCTCCAAAAGAATACCTGACGCATTTCCTGAAGGTGATGTCCCTAGTACACAACGCCGATTCGATCCAAGCCACGAGCTCGTTCGTTAGGGACCTGCAGCCAGGATCGATGCTATCGGATCACCTGCTCTTGAACCTTCCGTACGATATGGCAGACGTCTAGGCCAAATTAGAAGGGGTATTCAGGGTGCTGGAAAGCCGTTAGAAAACACCTAAGGCATCCGCCGCGATAATAATAGTGCCGGCACAAACCCCGGTCCTGCAAGGGGTGAAGAGGCCCGCACCAGACCGAGGGCCGATTTCGAAACAGGAAGCCCCCACCCAAGGCAGTCAAGAGGGCGGCAAGAGGAGGAAGGTGTCCTGTGACCCACTGCTGAAGTACGAGCTCAACACGCCGATCGATGTGATCTACCTCCAAAACAAGGACAGGGGCATTTTCAAAGACCCGCCCAAATCTGGCGTTCCTGAGCACATGAAAAATAGGAACATGTATTGCCAATTTCACAAAGATCACAGACATGACACCATCAACTGTCGCAACCTCTACGCGCAGGTTATGATGGCAATTCATGCCGGCAATTTGAAGCAGTTGTAAAGACTGGCAGAATCCAGCCGCAGGAAGATGCCACTAGGCCCGAAAAAGGCAAGTAGACCCAGGCCTCCGGGTCAGTAGGCCAGGCCCTGAGGATAGTGCCGACTATCTGGGCAGACTCGAGCAGACCCAGGGTCAGGAGGAGAAGGAAAAGTGCCTTAGAAAAACCGAAGAGAGGGTGAAGCGCCTGAGGAAGATGGGATATTCCGTCAACCATTTGAGGGTGGGTGAAAGTGGCGCCTCTGCCGCCCCCATCATCTTCACCTAGCAAAATTTGACCACGGTGCACCTGCCTCACGACGACCCCCTGGTAATTAAGCTGCAGATCGACTCTGCGCTGGTCAGAAGGGTCCTGATCAACGGTGGAAGCAGCGTTGATATCTTGTTCCTCAGCATGTTTGAGAACATAGGACTGAATCGAAACACGCTCAGGCCGACCTGTCAGCTGCTGTTTGCTTTCGATAGTGCCAAGGTCAGCCACTTGGGTATTGTGACCTTGAAGGTCTGCGCAGTGGAGAGATGCTTGGATGTGGACTTCGTCGTTATCAACTACCCGTCCTTCTTCAACGTCATCATAGGGAGAGGATGGATCCACGCCATACATGGAGTCGCCTTCATCCTCCACCAGGTCTTAAGATGTCTATCAAAGGATGGTACCTATACGATAGACATCAAAGGAGACCATGCCTCCGCGAGGATATGTTTTTCAACAGCCCTGAAGGGACCCGATGCGAGTACAAATGCCCCGACGGGGGACGAATAGCAATCAAAGGACCGCCTGCCAGCATACATGAAATGGATCGAGGAGGAGTCTGACGGACTAGAATCTACGATTGAGGAGCTGGTGGTGGTCCCTTTAAAAGAGGCGGAGCCGATGAAGGTAATATTAATCGGGGCCTTGTTGCCCAAAGAGGAAAAGAACGAGCTGTTGGGATTCCTGAGGCAGAACCAAGACGTCTTTGCTTGGTCCCACGACGACATGCCCGGGATTGACCCCGCGCATGCCTATCACCAGTTGAACATATATCCTAATTTCCCTTCGGTCAGGTAGAGTCCCCGAAGGTTCACACTAGGGAAAAACAGGGTGATCAACAAGGAGGTAGAGATGCTACTGGAGAACGGCTTAATCATGGAATGCGTATACCCATGCTAGATCTCCAACCTGGTGGTAGTGAAGAAGAAGAACGACGACGACCGAACTTGTATAGATTTCACCAACTTGAACAAGGCTTGCTCGAAGGATAGTTTCTCCATGCCAAAGATCGACCAAATGGTAGACGCAA
>JXTB01000181.1:17747-67710 GCA_002914805.1 Parasponia andersonii | reverse complement strand
TATTTTTTTTTAACCGTTGGATCACCATCTAATGGTGATCCAATGGCTATAATGAAGTGTATGAAAAGACGTGCATCATTAATGCTCTTTCCCTCTCTTACTTTTTACAATAAAAAAATTTATATGCTAAATTTTCTGGCCAAATTGATACCTATACATAGGTACAAAAAAAAATACCTACTGGATTGGTGCCCATATATATATATATATATATATGACATGGGAGCGAGTAAGGATTTTTCGAAACCAAATTGATAGAAAAATACTAGCATTATAAATACATATATGAAAATACTAAATGTATTTTCTTTTGCATGATATTTTAGGCTCTTCAATCTTATTGTCGAGATATAAATTTTAAAAGGATTTGTATAAAAGAATGTTAAACTAGACAGTGGACTCTCTCGCATATCAAGCAATCAAATTGGGTGAATCCAAAAAAGAATGTAAAATAAATATATTTAGGATATAGCATTCTTACATACATATGGGCACCAATTTAGTTAGTATATTAAAATTTAACAAGCACATTTTTATAATAAAAAATAAAAAAGAGAAATAATATTAATGATATACGTATTTGCATGTATATCATTATAATCACTAATAATGATGATTCAATAGTTAAAAAAAATACTTATACATAAGTTTAAAAAGAAAATACTTACTAAATTAACAGCCAATATATATGTATATATATGTTTGTGAGATATATGAAGATATTTACGTACCTAAAATTACTTTTTAGTGCAAAAGAGAGTATATTAGCAATGATATATATATATATATATATATATATATATATGCGTGTGTGTGAGATATATACATACCTAAAGTGTAACTTTAGTGCAAGTGAGAGTATATTAGCAATGACTTACGATATAGAGAATCAAATGTTCATAAGGACTAAAGATTAGTAAAAATTGGTAGAAACAATATTCTCAAATCCCAAATATGATGCTAACTGCCAAGTGGTTAAAAATTGGTTCGAAACACCAAATATGATGCTAACTGCCAGGTAGTGCTAGGAAGGCGGACACTTCCATTACTTTGTCTTCCACTTCTTTTCTAGAAAATATTTCCACTAGTTGTCTGCACTCAACAAGGACGATTTTACAACATCTCTACATGGGACCAATTTGGGGAATTTTTTGGAGGGGAGATGTGACTGCAAAAAAAATATATATATCACGAGGATCGAGTATTTTATAATTTTAACTTCAAAATTTAAACTTTATAAAATAATATTTTAAGATATTTTTGTCTTTTTTTTTAAAACTAAAATAATTCAAAAAGTCTAATAACAATAGTTACAAATTCTCAGTGTCAGGTATCACTATCCAAACTTTTTAAAATTATATAACACTCATATCTCATGCTATGGTATGTTTTTGCTATTAACGTTTTTTGTGATCGTTCATTTTCTCGTGATTTTGGTATAAATAGTACACACTATCAAATACAATAATTTTGTTTTTTGGTTTCTTCTATCAATTTATTCATGATAGAAGTTGCGAGAGAACATCAACGGCTGGAAAAACGCTTCAACACCATGTCTCAATCAAATTAATGTAGTCGTAAATCGTAATTATGAGCTTCAATAATATTGGAAGGCGTTAGAAAAATTAAATGTGTCGTATGACAACCAAACGCTTATTACTAATAGACTGCTTTGGCATCAAAGCACCGTGAGTCATCATCTGTTTTCAATTTTCAATTCGGGTTTCTCTCTCTCTATTATTATTATTATTATTATTATTTTATTATTGGGATAGTCTTCGTCCTTTTCTGATGTTGATTATGAGAATGACATAGCAACATATTAATTACTATCACCATTTGTAATTTTTATTCAATTTAAATTTTTTTTTCCTTTCCTTGAAATCAGAGAGGATTGGAAAAAAAAAAAAAAAAAAGAAGAAGAAGAAATAATTCGATTGAGGCAAGACAAGATGAACATGTAACCTCTGTCACCGTCCATTGTTGAGAAAAAGAAAAATGACCAATATCTAAATTTTTTTATTTTTTAAAAAAAGAGAACTATTAAATTATTGAAGAGCTATTGGACCGCTCACCCGATTACTTACATACATCTATCTCCCTTTGGCCACATTAAATGCACATTAAATGCAGAAGAATGCACAGCTTTTATGAGCCATATAGAGAGCTTGTTGAGGTCGTTGGTGGACGAAATTATAGAGCTATTGGACCAATATCTAAAACTTTTTTTTATTAAAAGAAAGAGTAGTATTAAATTTTTAAAGAGCTATTGGACCGCTTACCCCATTACTTACATACATCTATCTCCTTTTGGCTACATTACATTAAATGCAGAAGAATGCATAGAATCTATGAGCCATTTAGAGAGCTTGTTGATGTAGTTGCTAGACGAAATTATAAATATATGTCTTGAAATTAAAAAAACAATAATGCTCACCACACAAAATGTCAATTTTTTTATTGAGAAATGATGAAATGACATTTCGAGATCTAATATATTAATTATAATTATACAGTTAAAAATTGACATATTATATAGTACTAGCGACCTGAAGATAAAGATAGGCCCATAATATTGCTTATTTAAAAAACATCTTCTTTCTTTTTCATTTAGAATACAAAAATAATGTTACAAAATGTCTTTCTTGACTTTACTGAAAAAAAATGTTGACTTGTTAGCAAGACAAATATTTTACGTAATCTTATTAGTCAACCATCAAATGTCGAACCATAGATATAACAACTAATAAATTGCATTCCACAAAAGTCGAAAAATATACCGATTGCAAAATTCGACTGGGAACAAATGTTGTCATTGTTACTAACAAAATCGAGAAATCTATCTTGTACAATCATATACTCGTTCCAATTTTTATGTTTAGAGGCTCAATAAACTAGTACTTATAGTAAATGTAAGAAGTTATACTGCTTTTCATGCAGTAATTAAAGATATGGGATTTGAAATACAGGCTTTTGAGAAACAATTATAAGTTGGAAGATCACTCACGTCATTATTCAATGTTTCTGGCAACAAGCGAGGTTCATGGATGATAATGAGAATGGAGTTGGCTTTTTGGTTGGAGAAAAATATTATTAATATTGATACCATTGTTTTGAACTATATTTTTTTACCGGTATATGTATGGTTGTCTAGAGTTGATGAATACCCTTCTCGTGTTTTATTTTATTTTATTTTTGAGATACTTCATTATGAAAATACAAGAGAAATGAAACGACTGTACTATTTAGGATAGTACTTTTATCTAAAGATTAAAATATTGCGTCGATGTTGAGGTTTTATTTTATAGATATTATCAAAAATATAGTCAATGTCAAAGAGATTTTTGAAAAATACTGAAATTTATCTTAAAACTCAAAATTTTTATGAAAAACATAAAAAAAAAATGCTAAAACAAGTGATATCGCATAATTTATATAAGTTTTTATTTAAAAACAAAACCTATTTGTACTTTATAAGATAATAAAATATACGTAAATAGTAGAAAAATGATCAAATTTTATTTTATAGAATAATTTTAAAATTAGCATATATATCACACTATTTTATTCAATACATCTCATATAAATACCTTACAAATTACATGAAAAATAAATAAAAATCATTGATAATATAGAATAATTCAAATATATTCAATACCAAAACGAGTTTCAATGATGTTGAAAATTATAAGAGAAATTCTCGTCTTGAACCAAAATTTTTTTCAAAGATTATGAGAGTTCTTTGTAGAGATTCCAAAGTAATAAACACAAGTAGTACAATCATTTTCATTAAATACAAGTAATTCTAAAACTTTATCGATAAATTGTAGAGAGAGAACTATAATTTATTTTTATTACCATTTTCTATTAAAAAAAAAAAGGAAAAAAAAAAAGACGATTGACTTAGGAAAAAATTCGACATTTCTATCTATATTTTAAAATGTAGATGATATTGTTGCGACAATGTCCATAAATATCTCAATATTAACTCATTTTTTTTACTGACATTTTACTAATATCGACATATTCTCGACATTGTAGACATTTTATGGATATTTCACAGATACACAAGAAAAAAAATATCTTTTCACTCTATATTGATGTCGAGAACTCAAAATAAAAATATATTTGGGTCAATATTAACAAATATCATGACATTTTAATCCATGCTTTTCTCTAATTACGAATCTTTCAATACAAGCAATATGAGTGAGGGTCTTAATCCATTCTAGAACTTAGCAAGTGTACGGGTCTCTTTATTCTCAAACTAACGAATAATGCAACAACAAGAATCACTATCGCCAACTCTCAATAAATACTGCAAAACGTTACTATAATAATAAGATTATTGCTAGACATACTATTACCTAGCAGAATCCACTATAAGCACAACAACTTTACAATCATTCATTATCAAATGGAAAGTGAAATCTAATGATACCATAAGATCTTTGACCTTCACAAAGTGCAACTGCTAAAGGTTTAAGGAGACCTAATATTTTTTTTGACAAGGAAGCAAGAGTTTTATCTTCATCATTTAGACGTACATTATCAACACCCACAGAGTCTATCTCCATGAAAAATATAACGTTTTAAATTGGAAGTTCTTTTAAATTTTTAGATCTTGGAGGGTTTAGATCTATAAGAAAGACACAAAAACTAAAACAACAACAAAACTTATACAAATCTAAACTCTAACTTGATAAAAAATGTGTGGGAACAAAAGCCTTCAAATAATTAGGAAGATTATTGGAAACAAAAAGTTTAGCTAAGAAAGTCCGGAGAGAGAGAGAGAGAGATATCAACATAGGTTAACTCTCTCCTGTGGGGTAGAAATCAAGAGAGAAGGCTGAGAAGAGGGAAAACATGAAGTTTTTTCAGGGAGAGGAACTAAGGCTTTTCAGGTTAGAAATAATTATAACTGAAGAAAAAACTTATAAAGAATAAATAAGATAAATGTTTTACATTTTGTATAAATAACAAAAAAAAAAATTAAACGAGCCTGAGTTATCAGAGAATTTAAGGTGTGTGACATTTTCTTCCTAAATTGGTACTAGTAAATGACCCATTTATTAATCTATAGATTAATATAATGATGATTTACAAATATGAAGAGAAAAAGAAAAGATTCACTTATGAGTGTGAATATTTCAAGAGGAAGAACTTTGCTTAGCACATATTTTTACATTTTCTCATAATATATTTATAATGCTTAATTAAACTAAAAAAGGGGGAGCAAGTCCTTTTATTTTCTCAAGCATATTTTGAGATGGAGGTTAAAATATAATAAGGACTAAGGTAAGCTTATCAAATTTCATATTTTCATATCCTTATTGCATATTTTTTTTTATCTCATAAATCAATGTTTGTCATTATCGAAAAAGAGGAGATTGTTGAGAAATTAAAGTTTCAATCTTATTCACTCTTATTTTGAAGATAACAAATATTTGGTTTAGTACTAATGATTTAACTCAATTGTTAGCCTACGATTGACTATCCAAGAGGAGAAGTGAATTGAGTTTTAAAACTTTTTAAGAAACTTTTCAACTGTGTAAAACCATAAACTATTATTTTGAAACTTTCAGGCTAAATTAACAGTAATGCTAAATATATAATAATGATATCAAGTCAATTAAGCATAATAAATATCAAATACACAATCAAATAGTTTGCAATAAAGAAAAGAGTGGAAGGATGGAGAAAATGCAAACTCATTTTTTATGAGGTTCGACAAACATGATGATTTGCATACGTCCTTGGCTCTTGGTAACTTACTTTGAGCTTCTACTATCGAATCAAGATTATGGGCTTAACCGATCTTTTTATAAATTGAGTGAATTTTTCTTAGGCTCACTCACGCCTTTACAATAGTATTAACTTCAGCTCTATCATGCCTAAGCTTGGATCATTTTGACTCCAGTGTTAACCTCACTTATACAGATTGTTTAGATAATGATGCCAATCTCACCAACTCGTAGGTTATTTAGACTCTGGTGGTAACCTCACTTCAATCAGGTTGTTTATATTCTGGTAACAGCCTCACTTATGCACAGATTGTTTATGACTCTACTGCTAAGCTCACCTCAATTCAATAGTTTTACAATTATCAAGAGTGAACATACTCAAGAGCATTCCTCACAAAAGTAATAAATACAATTTTTGCTTAGAAGATTTGAGAACAATGTATAATATATGCTCTAAGATTGACTCAATATAATTTGAAAGTTGATTTAATATAGAAATAGGTTTTTGCACTTTGAAAGTAGTTAAATAACAATTTAAGTTCGTGCAATCTCTTTTACAAGTCTTAAAATAGCTTCTATTTATAAGCTTGTATCAAAACTAGCCGTTTATAATAATTAGACAGTTTCTGCTATTTTCGGTAGACAGAAAATACTAGTTGTTGGTAGTGCTTTTGCAACGGTCAAATTTTAACTGTAATATTTTTCTCACTACCATTTTTGGTGGACAAAAAATCTAACTTATTTTGACTATTTCAGTATTTAATCATTTTTAAGATTTTGACAACTTTTAGCATTTTTCAAAAACCGACTATGAAACTTGTTTTAAATACTTTAAAAACATTGGAAATCAATTTGAAAAGAGTATTTTAGCTATTACAAATTTGTTTTGGTTCACAAAGGTATTGAACAATAATTTAGAAAATGGTCAGACCAAAACATATTCTAGTTTGCAAAAAAAAAAAAAAAAAAATCTCTTTTGCCTATATCAAATAATTATGATTTTAAATATATTTGTAACTTATTTAAACGTAAGAAATCATATTTAAAAGAATATTTTTCCTATTTAAAGAAATCATTATTTTTTATTTTCAAACTTCTATGATAAAATAACACTTTTAAGCTTAAGATAATTTAAAAACTAGCATGAGTCAATGCAAAGAGAATTTATGTTCAATGAACTAAATCAAATACAAGATCAAATATAAAATATATTCTATCTAAGTATGGTTTTGTATCTTGATTGTCCATCTTCAAGCTTGGTTCTAATAAGTTTATATGCATCTATCTTCACGTTTGATTCCTTGATCGACTTAAGTTAGAACTTTTAAAACTATTTCATTATACACCAAGTAAAATCATTAGTGCTAAATCAAATATTTGTTATCTTTAAAATAAGAGTGAATAAGAATGAAACATTAATTTCTCAACATAATAATCATTTTTTTCGGTAACTAATTATCCATTTGTTAGTTAAAAGGTTTTAGTTTCTTTTTATACCTTTTTTTAATTCTCACATACTACCATTAACGAAAATCACAATTAGATAGTACATCTATTTTTTTCACTGAGCAAAATTTTTTTCTCTCTTAGTATATTAAGTTGTTTACTTAGTATATTTTCAAATGTACTAATTTAGGATCTTGACTTTTGAAAGATATATTCTCATTCATAATGTCTTTCAATGATATTATTATGTCTGATCTGGTTTTTGTGGAAAAAAAATTGCAAATTGAGTCTTAAGTTTTGTAGATATCTTTTTAGTCGTATTGAATCTATTCATAAATTTAGTATATCTTAACTCCAAAAATGTCGTATTGCAGTAGTTGAATTGGTATATATGAAAACGTACAAAGCATATACATAGATATAGCGAGAAAATGGAAATAATTCATTAATGATTTTTTTAATGGCAGTAAAGTGAATTTTCTACGATTCTATGAACTCATAAATGTTAAAAGAAGTTTAAAACCCTATTAACTAACAAATAGATATTAATTTATAAAAGAAAACATGAGTTTTGAGAGGATAATTGTTAATAACATAAAAATTAGTATATTAGAAAATATACGGAATACATATATGGATTTATATCGATTGAAAAAGAAATGTACTATTTAATAGTAATTTCTTATTAATGGTCATAGAATTTATTTTTCATAATTCTATAAACTCATAAACATTTAAAAATATAACTAATAGACTTCAATTTAAAAAGAATATAAGTTTTGGTGAAAGCAATTTCGGTATCTATATTTTTAATGAATATCTTTTTACGTCATTTAATTATAATATTTGAATTAAAGACATTTACTGATTTTTAGACCTAAAAAGAAACGTATGCCTACTCAGCCATGCTTTAGAGTTGATCGATGGTTTCCTGTCATAAATGTACGGGCCTATTGACAATGGCCCCATACCAAGCAAACGACAGACTAATTCCTTACTGTATGAGACTCATAAATTATATGTCTGATATTAGAACGACAGGCAAACGATGGGCACGTGTCAGTTTCATTATTTAGAATGATAAGAAACTTGTGAATTCATTGCCATAAACCCATTCATCCATTCATATATGCATAAATATAAGAAAATGTCCTAAAATCACCTTGTGTTTTGTCCTTTTTAACGAAACTCTATTTTCAGAAATATGAGAAAATTCCTTCAATTTTTTTTGTTACTATAAGCTTCGTGTAATTTACCACGTTCAAGATCTTACTCTCATGTTATCTAAATTGAAACTGATGAAAAAGGACAAATTAGGCTGAGCGATGGGTAAATTGAGACTTAAAAGCGATATGATAGTTTCTATATATACAACTATTTGACGAAGTAAGTAAGCTTAAATAGTAAAAGTACCTATTACTTATGATTTAGGTCCTAAGTCGGAGTCACACGGGGAGTAGGTATAAAAACGTATTATTCATAATGTGATGGGAGTGAAGATTGGATAGTAATAAGTATTTTCCTTTAATTTGTAATAACTAGAGGTTATTAATTAAGTCCTGTTTTTTTTTTAAACAATCCATGTACCTAAATACAAAATAAAATGTAATATAAGCCGTTTTCCAATTAAGGGTAGATTTTATTTTTGTTTCTCGTCAACTTTCTCATTAGGCTGAGCGATGGGTAAATCGAGACTTAAAAGCGATATGATAGTTTCTATATATACAACTATTTGATGAAGTAAATAAGCTCAAATGGTAAAAGTACCTATTACTTATAATTTGGGTCCTAGGTCGGAGTCACACTAGGAGTAGGTACAAAAACGTATTATCCATAATGTGATGGGAGTGGAGATTGGATAAGAATAAGTATTTTTCTTTAATTTGCAATAAGTAGAGGTCATTAGTTAAGTCTTGTTTTTTTTTTTTTTAAACAATCCATGTACCTGAATATAAAATAAAATGTAATATAAGCCTTTTTCCAATTAAGGGTAGATTTTATTTTTGTTTCTCGTCAACTTTCTCGATTAAGCTAAGGTCAGACTTCAAAAATAGTTAAAACCTTCTATAATTTTAACAACAAAATTTACAATGTATTTTCCATTGGAAAACAAGAAGGAATTCGAGAATAAAATAAAATTAAATACAACACAGACTCAAAATTTTGATTTTTCCTATATATATGAAATTTGAATGTATATATGCACCTTTTTCTTTTTATTTCAATGAGTTTTCTTTGTTACGAGCTCGAAATAATTATTGCTATATTTCGGTTTATAAGTTCCAAATTTAAGGTTCCTAATGAAGAAAAAAAGTTCCTAACTTTGTAATTGGATTTGGAAGGTGGTCGTTGCATATAGGCAGGCCTAGTTTGATAGTAACCATATTACCTCCTAAAATAGAGGATACTAAATTCAAATCATCACTCAAATTTAAAAGAAAAAAATTGTAAAAATATATATGATTGTCAATCTTAGGTATTTTTTTTTACCTATATATAGATATTTTTTTTCTAACTGCTGGATCATCATTTAACGATGATCTAACAATTATTATGATGTATATGATTATGATGTATATGAAAAGACGTGCATCATTAATGTTATTTCCCTTTCTTACTTTTTAATATAAAAAATGTATATAATAAATTTTAATTAGTCAAAACGATACTTATATATAAGTAAAAAAAAACCAACTGGATTGATGCCATGTTTATATATATATATATATATATATATATATATATATATATATATATATGTTTCCAATTTAATAGGTATTTTTTTTACTTATTTATAAGTATTTTTTTAGTCGTTAGATCATAATTTAACGTCTACCATAATTTGAATAGTTGAGAAAAAAATAATAAAAATAAATACTCACTTTTTTCTCACTAATTTTTATTATGAAAAGACGTGTATGATTAATTTTAATTAGACAATATCTATAGATAGTAAAAAAAAATACCTATTAAATTTTTGCCCATGTATATTTTTATATATTTTGCATGGATTTGAGAAGCTGAATTTTTGTATTTTGAGCCAAAAAATAACTTTTGAACCTATTTGCGTAAAATATTAGAAGAGTTGATAACCTCTAAAAGTTCTTCTTTAGGAAGTCTGACTTCTCTACTTAGAGTTTCAAAAAAAATATAGAACTCTTTTTTAGGATTTTAATGAAAATTTATATTTGTAATTTTAATAAATGACAAAAATTAGTGCCACGTAGATTCTAATATTGAATTTTTAAATATATCTTCCAAATAATATATTAAAAGTCACGACAATGGCCGGTTTTTTTTTATGGAAGTTATGATTGTGACTTATCTTTCTTCTACGGTGTAAAAGCATACGTAAAACCCTTTAAAAAAAAAGAAAGCATATGTAAAAATTATCTCAAGCAATCCATTAAGCTCTCAAAAAAGACAAAAACTCTAAAAGAATGTCGTGTGAAAAAAAAAAAGAAGCAAATTCATTCCACCAAACAATAAATATAGTCAAAAATCCTTAAAAATAATTGGCACCGATGGCTTTTTACAAGATCCCAATTTATTTTCAGACCTATTAGTTAGCATGCAAACAATGACTTTGACCAAATTAAACTACCAACCACTCAAAATTTCAAAGGGATAGGTTGAGAACTACTGACTACAAATTCTTCGCCGTTTTTTTTTTTATCCTTGTAAAATGAGGCAAACTTGATTTGCACTATAGAACTCACTACTAAAGCCAACCAATTCAAATTGTGCAATTTGGTGTTTCAATTCATGTCCAATTATTAAATTGATAATATATGTTATATTTATAATTTTTTTTAAAAAATGATAACTTAATTAGTGGTCATTACTTAGTACAAATTTAAAGAAAAATAATATACAGTATCAAAGTTTGAACTCCTGACTCTCCTAACTCACACTTACATCTTTCATATTTGGGATTAACGGAATATGTTATATTTATAATTTAATTGAAAATGGTATTGCTAAAAAAGTAATTTCGTACTTTTAAATGTTAAATGATGTCTCATTGAGTTGAGTTATCGGAGGGATATGAATTGAGACACCGTAATTACATTATTTGAGCTACCATATTCTAGACTAAACAATCTAATCTACAAACTGTGATCAATAATGGGATAGTTAGTTGATTTGACTCTGCAACCCCCAACATACGAGGGGTTTTTCTTTTACTTATCATTATTTTTTATTTGTGGAAAGAAAAGATAACGTTTCATTTGCCCTCGTTGAATGTAGATTTGGAAATTATATGATATATTTTGGGCAGGTGGACCTTTAATGCAAGCACGGTTGTCTCTACCTGTTTTCCAGTTTAGTAATCAATTGCAAACTTACACGTAGCACAGACCCATTATATCTCCCACCGATCATGAAATACCCCACACATATTATAAGCACCAAATCTAAGACTTAATTTTATACAAGCCAAAAACTTTGGATCACCATTTTTCTATAAAACAGCACTTTTGCTCTCTTTCTTCCTCGTATCCCAAAAAAAAAAATCCATCACCACCATGGTTTTGCCTAAGGAGGGAACTAGCTTGGTCTATGACTACAAGCTCTCCTCGGTCGGGCCGGGCCAGGCCAGCGGGTCGAATATGGTCCATGACTTCAGTGGTGTGGACTTGGCCATGAAGCTTCATTACCTTAGAGGGGTGTACTTCTTTAGTGGCAAAGCAATAGAAGGGATAACCAACATGAGGATCAAGGAGACATTGTTCTACTTTTTCAACGAGTACTTCCACATGTGCGGCCGGTTTCGGAGATCGGACTCGGGTCGGCCCTTCATCAATTGCAATGACTGTGGGGCCAGGTTCATTGAGGCTCACTGTGACAAGACCATTGCTGGGTGGCTTGAGATGGAGGACTGGCCTTCCATGCAGAAGATGCTTGTTTCTCAGCAAGTAATTGGGCCTGAACTCTCCTTCTCTCCCCCACTTCTTTTGCAGGTTAGTTTTTTATGAATTGTAAATAAGAGACAGGAAAATTTGACTAGGTGTGAGCTTTAATTATAGTAGAATATATGTCGACGGATTTACCATATGTCCGATAAATCAATTGACATATCGGATATATTAACTGATATATTTTTGCACTTGAACTAAAAGAATTAAAAAAGAAAAAAAAACAGGTGATATACTCAGACATAAACTAAAGGATAAAAAGGGGAGACTAACTTTTTATAATGACTTAAAAATTGGCCATGCTCCTGTAGGGCCACTTAGAGGAGGTATAATGTTCAAAGGAAATCAAGTAGGCAAGTTCTGATATGACGATATGTACTTACTTATGTCACTATTGTGTTCATCACTCTGTTATAATAGTTATTAAGTATTAACTAATAAACCTACTTTCAGTTTCAGGACCACTTTCTTAGTGGCTCACCACATATTATTATGTAGGCTTTCATTAATAACACGGCTTTGTTAGGCATGTTCTATCAAAATTCTCTTCAAACTCTCAGCATAAGATTAGCTGAAAAGGGTTTGTTTTATTATAGTAATAGAATAAAAATATTACTAAGGAGAGAATAAAATGAGAACTAAATTCAAGAGCCCAAATGGGTGGTCGGAATGGCTGGAACTCATTATGTGGGGGCTTTGCTGAGGCAGAAATCTACAATTCGAGTCCTCATTCTGTCTTAGGGCCTAAGGAGAGTGATAGTGCCATCCTTGACCTTTTTCATTATCAAGAAAAAAAAAAACTAAATTCAAGAATACCTTATATTCCTTTTTTAGTGTTTTTATTTAGGAAGAGAAATAGGACCAACCTACCAAAACATTCTTATAAGGTCATGAAGAGTGGATTTTGTTTTGTTTCCTTGTAGTTGTATAGGTTATATGTGTAATTTGGTGGCTCATTACTTGGGATGACAGAAAATTAAGGGAATTCGTACCTAGGGGTCTACTAACTCTCTAAAAAATACTACCTCATAAAAATTTTCAAAACTAATTCTCATTGCCATATCATATATCTAAAATTATTTGGATAACTTATTTACTAACAAATCTTAAAATATATTCTTCTCCAGCACATCAAAATTATTTCTGTCACCACTATCATTATCTGTGATACCCCATTATCATCGGTCCCAATCACGATCCCGGTGCTGCCTCCTCTCCACTAAGGTCGAAAAATTTCGACTATAGTCAAACTTGTACTGCTGCTCTCAAATATTTTGATTGATTTTCGACCGAACATTAGAAAGTTTCAACCCTTTTTAGTGTTCGGTTGAGGTCGAGCTACTGCTCGATCATAGTTGAACAATCTCGACTTTGGTCAAACATGGTTAGTTGTGATTCTGTCACTGCTTCCTTCACTTTCCGCTTCCTTCACTTTTGATTTGGTCGAAAATTTTAGTCTAAGATTAGGTCGGGGGTAGTTTTAGAATTTTGAAATTTTTATTAAATGAAAAATGATAGATTTGTAAATAAATCATAGATTGTCCCTTTTTTTCGCTACATGATTTAAAACAGGTCAAAATTGATTATACCCAGAAAAGAATTAAGGATTCATGACCTTTCTAGTAATGAAATTCGTTTCAAATCGCACCAATAATAAAGAGTGAAGACTTATTAAGCATTGTCTTTGTCTAGTCAAAGAAGTTGACTTAAAGAAGGGAATGAAAAGTTCTAAACTTCTAATCGATCACTTCACCACCGCTGTGAGAAATTAATACGATCTCACGATAATTAAAGAGTTCACAAGTAGATAATTATTGTCTCACTAAGTTGTTATTATTAGAGTGGTTTCTCACTAGCCGTTCACGTGTCTTTGAACTGCTGATGATGTGTCCTCCAACTGTCCACGTATCCTTGCTATTCTAAATTACTCTGAACTTCAAGCAGGGTCGGAGAGGCAGGGGTGGCCACCTGCAAAGACTCTTCGATACTTAAGTCAGTGGTCTTTCTTTGATTCAAGGTAGCAAGGATTTAGTTCTATATGAGTATATATTTGTTTCTTGCTTGTAAACTTTTAAATATCTCTTTTTGTATGCGTACATGCCCCTCTCAGGAACGCATGGCTCATATATATATAGTCCTGAGATTGTGAACCATCCGGGTTTCAATCTCAGGACTGAGTACCTTTTTCCTCAAAGTTTTTCCCAGAGGTCACGGGCTGAGATTACCGTGATCACCTCTGTATCGCTGTAGCCTGGTTTCCGCCGCCTCATATGGCTTGAATCTGTCAGAGGTGAGATTTGGACAAATCGTTGTTCTGTCAGGACGGCTTGCCCCTTGCGCACGCCTATCCAAGATCGCATTAAATGCTCTGTCTGGATATGGAGTTGTGAGTTGCTTTCCATCGTATTCTGGTGGAAGATCCTTGGGGCTTCCGACCCCCCAGCTGTCGAGGTAAGGTTCGGACTGGGCCGAGTCTGTCCAGGGTCTGTGATAGGCTCGGCCCTAATCTCGGACGGCCCAACGATTGTGATATCACGTGTGACCTGCGTGGTCTTTAGCTAATCATTCTCGACACCTGTCGAATGGTGGGCCCCGTTTGTGACCTGTTCTGCCGCTTAATCGTTCACATGGTGTATGATTTGGGAACAGGTCCCATAGTTATCCTTTTTTTTTTCTTTCTTTTAGGATAACTGTTTTTTTTGTTATTTATATGAATTTTTTCTCGTACAATACTTACAACCAAAAATATAAATCTCTCTTTAGATTTTTAAAATTTGTGTAATCCACATAAATTATTAATTAATATCAAGGATTAATTGTCAAAAATACCCTTAATTGTTCAAATTTGGTGATTTATGCAAACTATTTTACATCATTTTCAATAGATTTTAATTATTTGTAAATAAGAGACCTTCAATTCAGATTTTGTGTTTAGTACAAAATTTCTGGTCAGCTTGAACACGAAGGATATATTTTTGCAGAGATTTTAAATATAGAAGTATAATTTTGCATATGTCAAAAAACGAGATTTAAATTATAGAAAAATCATATTTCAAGATATTGTTTTATAGTTATTCCTAACATTAATGACAGTTGTAAGAAGTAAATTGTAAAAAAAAAAAAAAAATCTTAAACATTAGGTATTGTTTAATTTAAAATTTAAAATTTAGATTCTATAAAATAGTACTTAATGTTTGAAAATTGATACAATGAGTTGACTATTTGAATAATTTTAATAATTAAAAGATAATTACACCCTCAAAATTAACTTTTAACAATTAAAAGACAATTACACTCTCAAAATTAAGGATGATAATAAAAGACTAATCCAGTCTTGACGGGGATATTATTATCTTTTTATTACTAAATTGGCTAAAAAGTCGATTTTCACAAATTTTTTATTTCATAGAATTATTATATGTGCATATATGTATATATATTTGCAATTAATCCATATTTCAAAAAAAATAATAAATAATGTAACTATGTATCTTTGTAATCACATAATGCCAAACATCCACGCTCGTGGGCTTCAATTCAGATAAGCCGAACATACTAAAAACTCTATACCAGATCCGTTCTAACGTAATATTTTATACATGATATTTTTCAGCGCTTAAGTAATTTTTCACATGTAGAGGTTACATGTCTCCTTTCGAAATAGATTCTCAGGGACCAGTGTTTTTGAAAGATTATAAATTTAGTTGCCAAATATATTAAGAGCTTACATAGTCATATTTATGCTTTCTATTTATGCTTTTATTGAATTTACTCCAACAACATTTTGAAGATATCTTCACATTTTATTTTAAAAATATAAAACAAAATATTATTAATTTTACCAAGCAAGTGCCAAAAATTTAAATGCCGATAGCTAGATTTAGGACTTTTGCTACAATTAACCCATTAAAAAAAGTGAATTGCAGCATTTTTCATGTTACGACTAATTATATTTTATTTTTAAACTTTATTCAGTACGCATTAAAAAAAAAAGGGTAAACAAGCATGGGATTGATTGTCTTTTCATCGGAAAAATAAAACCAAAAACGAAAACGAAAACGAAAACGAAAATGAAAAAAAAAAAAAAAAAAAACATGGCATTGTCTAGGAAACCCTTGCAAGTAGGTACTTAAAACTTATAACTGGAGTGACCCAAATATTTCCCGAAAATAAAGTTGGATGATCGTGATAATGAGTTCACATGCTCCGTCAACTAAGACTTATATCAAATTCCAAAATGGGGTTTGTGCCCGCATCTTAGAGATAAATCAGCTAATATTTATTAAGATACATTTAAGAAGAATTAATTTGGTTTCAGTGTTTCCCGAGGAAAATGCTAAATATCACGTAAAAATTAATGATCACTTTTTCTTTTTTTTTTTTTCCTTAAATGTGATATAATGATAACTTTTACTATCTTATGTCCCGAACGATTAACATAATCGCCCGTGACGATAAATCAAATTTATCTTTTATCTATTGACTACTGCTTAGAAAATAAAAATGAGCATGGCTAGATTTGTTTTGCATACTTGGGAAAAGTCCATTTTCACTACCAATTCGTGTTGTTAGAGGGAATATGGACCTGTTAGAAGTAATTTCAGCCAAAATGACTGGAGAATCATCAGTCGTAAAATTTGTGACCATTTTATGTGATTTTTTATAAATGTTCATAAGGTTATGATTTTTTAGAGGACAGTCATAAATAGGCTTACTATATTTCTCTTATGACATGTTCTATTTCCTATTAGGTAACGTATTTCAGATGTGGAGGAATGTCACTGGGCCTTAGCTGGGCCCATGTTCTCGGAGACGCATTTTCAGCTTCAGATTTTATCAACAGGTGGGCCCAAGTTGTAGGTGTTATTCAGTCCACTGGCCCACCCAAAACGACACCAACACCAAACCGAATGCTTGAAAACTCTATCAACCCAAGTCCATCACCCACCAAAGATTTCCCTCTTTCCCTCAAACGGGTCGACCCGGTTGGGGACCATTGGATCACACCAAACGACACCAAAATGGAAACGATTTCATTCCCCATTTCTCGTGCCCAGATAGCCAACTTGAAGTCACAGATTCCAGGTCCTTTTTTTGAGTCTCTTTCGGCCATAGTTTGGAAGTCCATAGCCAAAATCAGAGAACAATCAGAGCCCAAAGCAGTGACTGTTTTCAAAAACAACCCCAAGAGAGCCAAAGGAGAGTTGACCAATAGTCAAATCATAAGCTCAGTACAAGCAGATTTCTCAGTAGTGGAGGCTGATCCAAGGAGATTGGCCTCGTTACTTGCTGAAGAAGCAATTGAAGAAACGACCCAGATCGAGGAATCAGTGGAAAATGATCAAGGGCTATCTGATTTTGTCGTTTATGGGGCAAATTTGTCGTTTGTGGATTGGCAAGAGGCTGATTTCTATGGTTTGGAGTTGCAGGGACAGAGACCAGATTTTGTGTCGTATGGTATTCAAGGAGTTGGGGATAATGGTGTCGTTTTAGTGCTACCGGGCCCAAAATGTTCTGGCAAGGTTGAAGGAAGAGGAGGAGAAGGAAGGCTTGTGACTATGATTTTGCCAGAAAATGAAGTTTCTGAGCTAAAATCTGAGTTGAAAAAGAGTGGTTTGTTGCTTGAGGAGGAGAATATTGAGTGAGTCAAAAGTGCGTGGTTATGCATGGATCTAACATAAGCAACTTTTTTTATTTATTATTTCTTTTTTTTTTTTTAAGAGATACTACCGGTCACGAGGTTTTTTTTGTAGTGACATTTTATTATTGTCTTATTGTAATTAATATATTGGAATTTATACGGAATCATCTAAAAGTTAATTATAATTATTCAATAATAGACTATCACGTCACATCACGTAATATTAGACAACGTAATATTAGACATTGTACAATTCTCGATAATATTATTCTTTTTTAAATTATTGTGCGATAATAATGACCGATATGTAATCATTAAACTCTCTTAAAGAACAAGTTAGATTGAATAAACTAAGTATGTTCTTTTTTTCAAGTGGAATAGTTAATGTGTTTTTTTTTTTAAAAGAAAATTAATACCAAAACCTGGAATTTATTCATTTGAAGAAACAAGAGAATCCATCTTTACATTCTCTTCCACGGGCCAGATTCTACCCAAATCCTACAACAATTTATTTTAAGAGCATTTCTAGCAATACAATGTGCAGCATTATTAAAAGACCTATTAACATGAGAAAACAAATGATAAGAGCGAGGAGTAATAAGATCTCTAATATCATTAACTAGCAAATCCACTTCAAGAATTGACTCGTGAAAGCCCTTAATCAGATTAATAGCAGCGAGACAATTGGATTCAACCATAGCCGCTTCTAAACCAAAAAGAATAGTAGAGGCCTATGCCAGCAAAGCATCTTAACCCATTGCTGTTGTCTTAAGGGATAATATCACTTTTATTTATAACTTGCATTTTAACACTTTTGTTTAGTTTGTACAGTGTAATTATTATTAACATTAACATTGATCCTTAGATTTAATATTTATTACAAAGTTATACTATAACATCAATTTAGAGCAGTTAATTTACTAAGATTATTTAATAAACTTATTCTCATATCAATTTTTATATAGTTTATTTTTATTTTTTTTAAACGGCATCTTGATAATTAACAGCTCTTAATTGGTGTCAGCGTATAACTTTGTAATAGATTTTAAATCTAAAGGTCAATATAGATAATAATCAAAACACAAAGTACAATTAAAATAAAGGATTAGAATATAAGATATAAAAATGATATTATCTCTTATTTTAATAGCCATAGCCGTGATTCATTCGTCGTGATATTGCTTATATATATTATAGGGAAATTCAAGTGTACCAGGAGTAAAAACTCTCCTACTTGTAGGTATTTTTTTTTTCTTTTTTTTTTATTGAGATTTAATTTTAAAAAAATTTGCTATAATATGCTCATACCACAAAGTAACATTATCTCATATCCTTTTCGTATTTTTAGAATCTGTTAAAAAAACGCACGAAGTACTCAAAAGAAGGGGGGAAAAGGTACGATCTTCACTCCAAAAAAAAAAAATCTAAAATCTGAAAAATCAAAAGGAGAAATGAATGATTCCGAAAAAATTTGAAAAACACTAGGGACACATGATGAGAAACATCCTGTGGAGATAGATACAAAATGTGGAGGAGGGAGAGGATGAAAGCCTATAGGATAAATGATTTAAAGATCGAGCATCATATGCAAATCTTGTTGTTGTTAATATTGTTTTTTTTTTTTGAGTGAAGATCATACTTTTCTTTTAGGCAAAATGACCGTTTTTCTTTAAATTCTTTAACTAGATTGTGTTTTTTTTTTAAAAAAATAAATAAATCCTAAAAACATGGGAAGAATATGGGATAGTGTTACTATGTAGTCATTAGCATGTTATAAAATTAGATATTTGTTATACAACGTCTAATTACAGCAAAAACCTCTTCTATGTGTAAGAGAATTTTTGTCTCTCCTATACTAGAACTCTCCATAATATATATATATATATAGGGCCATAATCCAATAAATTATTTTTTTAATCTATCTATAGGTATTTATTTTAATTATTGCATCATTATCTAATTGCTATCATGATTTCAGTAGTTAAAAATAATAATAACAATAACTGTTTAATGCTCATTCTCTCTCTCTCTCTATATATATATATATCTTTTACTATAAAATAAAATATACATGGTGAATAAATTTTAACTGAGCAAAATAATACTTATAGATTGGTTAAAAAAAAAACTACTAAATTGGTATCAATATATATAATATGTTAATAAAAAAATATTAATCGTAGGATACCATTAAAATAAATAAACCATGACGTTTTGCCTTTTAGTGTTTTTTTTTTCCTTCTTTCTTTATTGGGTTAATTGGAACATGTCATTTAACCTCCCAACTATTGCTTTAGGTGTGAGTTTGCTACCCCAAGACTAAGACTGTTGTTTTCAAAAAAAAAAAAAAACAGGCTAAGATTGTTAAAATACTAATCAAAATAGGATACTATCACTTTTATATTTTTTATTTTGACACTTTATTCAAGTTGTAAAAAATAACACTTTTTTAGTAATATCAAATAAAATATTTTATTTGTATTTTTTAATCAAATTTCATTAGAGTTACATATATGTGATCAAAATTAGAGTTCAAAATTGTTGAAGAAATATCTTTATTCTTAAAAATTCTCAATTGATATCTATATAACTTGCTAAAAAGCAGTAATTTAGACCAATAAATGGCTTATAACATGTCAAGAATTCAACTATAACACACTTTAAACACACAAGTCCTTTTTTTGACCTGTACTATCTAAATTCAAAAGTTAAAAGTATTCGCATCCAATATTTTAACTCTAAAAGGGAGGGAGGCATATACACTAAAATTATTTTAGCAAATTTTAAAGAACATTAGTCAATATAGACTAATATAGAATTAAAAAGAGTATTTTAGGTGAGTTCAAAAAAAATTATTAAAAGAAAGAAAAAAATTTAGTATTTCAAAATAATATAAGTAAAGTTCAAAATTTTTTTTAAAAATTAGTGGATCATATTAGGGACATTATTGACTTCTATTTTAATAAAAAAAGGCAATAAAATATAATTATAAAAATTCATAGGGACAAATAAAGGACAAAACTAAAATTTTCAAATAAAATTAAAGTAAATAATATAANTCGGTATACAAATTGACCATAAAGTTCCTTACCAAATATAAATCAAGAATATCTTATTTTTACTCTTATTTTTACTAAAAAACACTTAAAATCTATTAGGATAAATCACCTAATTCATAGACAAAATATAGACATTTGCAGAGTTATTAAATGGGGCGCACAACTGTGCACAAGCCAAAAAAAAATGATAAAATTACAAAAAGATCATAATTCAGGATTTTTAAAAAAATAAAAATTAATCCTATTTTAGCACACTGCAAATTCCTCTACCTTTAAAGCAACTATACCAAGACTCGTTTGATTAGAAGATATACAGAGTAATGTTCTCTTATTAAGAGCTTAAGTGTACTGTAGAAACTTTGTCCGTGATGATATACATATTGCTTGGCCCCAGTATGCCAGATATATAAATATATGATTGGTACAACGGAAATTTGAAATCCTATAACCCTACCCTTCCTCTGGCCTCTGCCCTGATCCCCACCTGTACCAACCCTGCACGTTACTTTACCGGAACATATAAATATATATATATATATATATATATATATATACTAATCTAATAAGTATTTTTTTTTACCTATACATAAATATCATATTGGCTAACTAAAATTTATTATGCATATTCTTTTATAGTAAAAAAAAAAGAAATAATATTAATAATATACGTCTTTTCATATACTTTATTATTATCGTTGAATCATCTTTAGACGATGATCTAACGGTTAAAAAAAAATACCTACACATAGATTTAAAAAAAATACCTACTGAATTAGCAACCTATATATTATCCCCCAAAAGTATTATTTAAAAAATGAAAGTAAACATATAATTTTCAAAATTTTTGGGTACTTACACCGAAACTCCCTAATTCAAGGGAAATTATAGTGACATTTCAATCACGAAAAAAATTATGTAACATAACCTAATATACATATTTTTAAAAAAAATTATACATAGGACTTTACTTTTGTCCATTAAACTTAATGAATTGTTTCTACTGAATTAATAATTAGCATTAACTATTTAAAATTTAAAAAATTTATTATGCATACAGTTTTTTTTGGAAATCAAGAATATAACTAATTAAATAATTAAAATTTTAATGATTTTTCGGTTTTTTATGGCTACATGGGGCGTCAATGTAATCATTTTTGTCCAAAGGGTCTTTTCTCTATTCTTTTCTACACACCTATGTCAATACCAAAAGGGAAAAAAAAAGGGTGATATCAGTTTTTGTGAAGAGATTTTGAATATTTGGGTTTGAATCCATGACAAGACACATTGTTAGATATATGGTAGTGTTACCAACGAATTTGTTGAGCTAGGTCCTTAATCATATTTGAGCAATCCTCACTGATATTGTCTATTACTAAGATATATGGTAGTGTTACCAACGAATTTGTTGAGCTAGGTTAGTGTCATTTCTCAATCATATTTGAGCAATTCTCACTGATATTGTCTATTACTACAACGACGTATTTACCTGCCACTAAATAATTTTAATTAATAATCTGAATAAATTTATATAAATTATAATTATAATTAACTTATGACAAATTAAGCTAAGTACCAATAATACTCATAACATTATTCTATTTCCTAGGACATCAACTATGTACTATACACAATATCTAGGAATAAAAAACTTGAGATGACAGGGATGGCAATTTTAGGTTGAGTAATATTGATGTTGGAAACAAACAACCAACTGTTCCAAGAACCGAATTTAATGGGTGGTTGTCAATGTATTTACGCCACCTCAACATGAATTAAATTTTAACACATATGGAAAGCATAAGATCATTATTATTAAGTCAATAGTAGGAAGCATTCTTACGAGTAGTTTATTAGCAAGAAGCTCTTACACGTTTAGATACAAAATATTTTTGTCTATAAAAGACATTTAAAAAGACAAAATAAATATCTAGTCTCCAAAGTTTATGCATACTGCATTTAGACGAAATGAAATTTGTGTCTAAATATATTTGTCATGAAGCTTTTTCATGAATTGATTAATATGAAAAATATAAATAATATTTAGAGACATTACAATTTCGTCTCTAAAATTAGTTTTGGTCTCTAAAAATAATTTAGAGCTTTTTATAAAATTAAGAAGATCTAAGTAAAATTATAAGTGTGTTTAGATTGAGAAATATATTTTCAAAATAAGATTTACTGTTCACATTAAATTTTCTTTTCTTTAACATAGTAAATGACAATTTTGTTAGAAAATATTTATTGGAAGATGATCATTGTATGGTTTAAAAGGATGATCGTAATTGTAGAGTTGGTTTGTTATACATATATGTAGCATCTCAAATAAATATAGATATATTTGGTATTTTGAACCATTAGATGAATAATAGATTTATTTTCTCAATTAAAAAATAAATAAAGAGTATGGCAAAAAATCAAGCTAGAATTCTTTATGAAAAAAAGGAGAACAAAATTGTCTAACATCAATGTTAAATATAGTAATAGTAAAAACAAATTACTAAACATAATAACCATAAAAGAACATTTAAACATTAAAAATAAAAAATTAATTAAAATTCCAATTTACTTTTAAGCTCTAATCATCGTCGTATTAATCATCGTTGTCATTGATTATTGGTTTTTCTTTGGAACTTTCACTGGAAAAATCTAATATTTCCTCTTTATAATCTTCAATAATATCCGAATTAGCTTTTGCAGCTTCATAAGCACCTTTGTCAACTTCAGCTGGTTCAACATTTGGCCTATTAACTTGTTCAGTTTGCAAATCTATCTCTTGTTCAAATGTGAAATCAATATTTGATGATAAATCCTCTTGATAAGCATCACCATTAATTTGGTCTGACAAATTTTCTAGTTCTTCAATATCATCTGAATTCTAGATGATGTTCCATAGGTGACGATGGTATACCTTCTGAACAACATGCCAATCTTTCCCCATCAAATCATCTGTCACATAAAATACTTGTCGAGCTTGGATTGCTAGAATGAATGGATCTGTTTGATACCATTCTGAGCTAATATCAATGCTCATAAAGTTCAAATCTCTATATGCTCTATTTTTTTTTTTGAATTTGTCTCAACCCATTTACATTTGAAGAGTATAACTTTGTAGTCCAAAATGTAGATTATCTCTAGTATATCTGAAATCTCACTGTAAAAATCACATGATTCACCATTATGATTACCCTCAACCCAAATGCTGTAATTTTAAGAGGTATGCCTTTCATTACGAGATTTTGTATGGAATCAAACTCCATTCACAAACAACCAGAGTATGAAGAGACTCGATAATTAGGTCGGCAAGCAATTGCAAAAAATTCATCATTTACTTCAGGAAAACTAAGTTCTTGCATTATTTTTACCTGTGTTAATATAAATATTTTTAGCACATTAAATAAAATTTGAAGTAAATTTCTAAATAAATTTCACGTACACATTTTTCAAACTAAGTTGGAAATTGAAGCTCTTATATCTGTAGCATGTTTGTAACACCAGAACGCTCTAATGATTCAATATGCTCACTGTAAAAATTGGTAGAACGTCAAAATTTTCAAGATACTCTAATGATTCAATATGCTCACTGTAAAAATTGGTAGAATGTCAAAATTTTCAATATATTGCTTACTCTATATATGATTGTAACTCATAACAATTATTAAGAATGTACCAACGAACTTTCTTGAGTTGCTCACTTGATAGGCTTATGGTTGTCCGCACACCAAATGGCCTTGTAGAGTTATTGAAAACGGAAAGAAAAGAATTTGTTTGACCATCATCTCGATCCTGGTTGCATTCAGGTCGGTTGAATCTCGTTTCAATATCATGTCGATACATCAAAAAATATGTTAATGCCTCATTGGCTATGTATGCTTCCGCAATTGAGCCTTCTGGACGAGCTTTATTTTTCACATATCCTTTATACATTTTTAAGACCCTGATGAAGATGTTGAAAAAAAACAATTATAGATATATAAAAATCATATAAAAATGAATTTATGGCAGTATATATTACCTTTCGATCGGATACATCAATCGAAAATGAACTGGACCAGCCATTTTTGCCTCATAAGGTAAATGCATGGCTAAATAGATCATAACGTCAAAGAAAGCTGAAGGGAAAATTCTTTCCAACTTACATAGTATAAGAACGATTTCTTCTTGTAAGGCATCCAAGTCTTTGACAAATAATGTTTTTGTACATATTTGTTGGAAGGAATTAGACAAGCTTACAATTACTTCAACGACATCTTTCTTTAGAAATGGTCTAATGCCTATTAGTAAGAGGCATTGTAGCAAAACATGACAATCATAAGTCTTTAGACCGAATATCCTTCCATTGTCAATATTTACAGCATAACCATTCGGAAACTTCACAAACTTTAAGAATTCACGAAATTGTCTTCTTTCGCCTAATGTAAGCGTAAACTTGTCGGAGGCTTCAAAATATGACCATCTTGATGCCGGATATGCAATTCCTTTTGAATTTTCATGTCTTCCAAATCTAATCGTGCCTTAATAGTATCTTTAGATTTTCCTTCTATATCTAGTAAAGGTCCAACTATATTATCACAAATATTTTTCTCAATGTGTATTACATCCAAGTTATGTCTGAGCTTAAGTTTTGACAAGTAATCCAACTCAAAGAATATACCTTTTCTGGTCTAATTCAACTCAGCTGGAGTACGCTTTCTATCTTTATGAGAGTTGTTTGGATGTTTACCTGGTCTCAGTTTTGGTAATCGACTTAATTGTCTTAATATATCTTCTGTAGTAAGTATCTTAGGTACCAATCGTTGTTCAACTTTACCATTTTGTGGTCGACTTTTTCGCAAACTATGAGTTTTAGGTAAATAACGACGACGCCTTATATAACAAATTTTACTACTTAATTTTTGAGAATCAATGTCTTCGTTACAAATAGGATATGCCATATATCCTTTTGTGCTCCATCCAGATAAAGTTCCAATGCAGAAAAATTATTAATTGTCCATAAAACAGATGCATGTATATTGAAGTAGTTTTTTGTCACTACGTCGTAAGTTATAACTCCTTTGTCCCATAGTTCTTTTAGCTCCTCAACAAGAGGACACAAATAAATATCACTATCTCTGCCAGGTGATTTAGAACAAGGAATTAATAGAGCTAACATAGAGAATGTTTCGTTCATATACCTCCAAGGTGGCATATTATATGGTAGAAGCAAAACTGACCATATGCTATACGATGTACTCATATTACCAAATAGATTAAAGTCATCCGTTGTAAGACCCAATCTTACATTACGAGGATCATTCGCAAACCATGAATATTAGTCATCAAAATCTTTCCATGCTTGACCATCAACTGGATGCCTTAAAATACCATCTTCAGTGACTTGTTTTATTTTATGCCATCTCATATCAGTTGAAGTATGTCTTGATTTAAACAATCGTTTTAATCTTGGAATCAATGGGAAAGGTCTCAAAACCTTGTGACATCATTTTTTTCTTACCATCATCATGTTTAAATCTTGATTCACCACAATCCGGACAAGTTTTTGCATCTTTGTATTCATTTCGAAAAAGAACACAATCATGCTTGCAAGCATGAATTGACTCATACCCTAATACTAAATCATGCAATAATTTTCTCGCTTCATAATGTGAGGTAGGAATATTTGTTCGCTCAGGAAATACATCTTTTAATAATTCAAGCAACATGTTGAATGACTTATTGCTCCAACTCTTTAAAACTTTAATGTGCATTAACTTAACTAGAACAGTCAATGCTGAGAATTTCGTACATCCTGGATACAACATCTTTTCAGCTTCTTCAAACAATTCAGCGAAATTTCCACCAAAGTTACTAGTTGTGGTATCATTTTTATAATCATTTATATCCACCTGCACTTGTGTAGCTTCATCATGCAACAAAGGTAAGATCTCATCTTGATTGTCATTGTCGACCACTTCCATACCATCATTCAATTCTACTGTTTATCAAAACATATTAGTTTCAAGAGGCTCTCCATGATAAATCTAATGTACATAATTTTTTGCGAATCCTCGCACCAAAATATGTTCTTCTATAGTTTCAACATCTAGAGAGTAGAAATTATTGCATGCACGACAAGGATAGTGTATCTTATTATTTTTATCTAAGTGACTCCTAGCAAGTCTTATAAATTGTTTAACGCTATTTTTGTACTCCATAGAAATTCTATTTGGATCTATAATCCAACTTTTATCCATAATATCCTATCTCAAAATAATTATTTAAGTAGTAAGTCTAAGGATATATACACCTGAAAACCAAAGAAATATGAAAAAATCAAATCCTAAGGCGCGCATCTCAAAATCAAAGGCTCTAAAAGGCCTTTCTTGTCTTATTTTTCAAATTAATTTAATTTTTAAAAAATTCTTTACTTCCATAAATAGTGCTCAAAAGTATAAATATACTTGAAACCCAAAGAAATACAAAAAAATGAAAAATAGCAAACAAAGAAGTTTATGAATATATGAAAAGATACTGTTATGCGTTTTATGGGGAAAAGGAACAAAAACCCATCATAATCTCCTGTTTCAACTGTCCCAAAAAACACAGAGAAAAAAAAAAAAGAAAACTTCTAGAATCGCAATCAGTTATTTAATTAACTTCTAGAAAACTTCTATTATCATCCTTCTATTTAATTAATTATTCTTTTTAATTGTTTGACTTTTGTTGAGAATTTTTTTAATTTTATCTTGCACAATATTTGAGCAACTTTAGGTTATTAGTTTCTTTTGACAAAAAGGTTTAGTTCCTATACTTTATATATTATTATCTCCTTAAAAGTCTGACTATAACTAATATTCACGGAACAATCAATCAAAATTCAATAAGATATAATTAATCAAAGCATAGAAGAATCACGCTGCCTAGAAAACCTTAAATATGAAAAGAAAATAATATACACATAGTACAAAGTTTGAACTCTTGACCCTCTCAAACACACACACAATTTTAGACCAACTTAACTAGCCCCAGTTGGCAAAAAAATACTGCTATTAAATTATAGGTTACAATCATTCTTCTTTAGAAAATTCTAGAGATAAACAATCATCAATAATACCTCACCCCAAAAATGGATATCTATAATAAATCATCGAATTATAAAGGTTTGGTCTCACCCAAATCTAGAGGTAAACAATGGCCAATAATTTTTCACCAAATAATGGATATCAACAAAAGTCATCAAAGTTTTAGTCTCACCAAATAAAAACAAATTAAGCAAAGATATAATACTCTAACCTGATAAGAATGCAGTCTAAATTGTTCTCAGTAATCTGTTGAGATTGAACTGAGACCAAAAGAGAACCACGTAAAAGGCAAAAGGCAAATAAGTCACATGTAATTCGGCCTACGTCTCACTCTTTTTAAGACCCACTTCACTACTGAATTATGCAAGTCATTTACATTTATCAATATATATACGCCGAACATAGTCGGATTTCATAATCCTACACGAATTGATAGTATTCTAAATCATTAGGATTCCTTTTCTTCATCTAACATAAATATATTATTTTATTAGGATTTTGAATAAATACCGTACCCATTTTATTTTATCAAATGATTTATAAAATTCCACAAATTTTCACAAATTAAACAAAAACCAAAATCCTTGTGAAATATAAAAGGAACTATTTGAAACTTATTGGGTAATGAAAAAAGTAAAAAGCATTAGTAATATAATTTATAATGAAAGGATAGCTACTAATGTATTATACATTATAGTATGAAATATCACCACACTTAATTTTATTTATGATTTCTTAAAATGATATTAGCTGTACTTCTTAATAAATTCACTAGAATAAATTCAATTACTCGTAAGACGGTTAGAAAATTCAAATATTCAATGCATTTTCCTGGATAAGTATAAAATTTTTTCTTTATTTACTTTATGGTACTTGAAACTAATATTAATAATTTAGAAAATATTACTTGATTTAGTCTTTTTTAATAATAATAAATATTTTTTATCTCACTTTGAAATGAGAAACACATATAATGCTAAACAGATTACATTAAAAATTTGAAATTTTAATTCGAACACTCAAAATCTATATACATTGAAGTATGGTAACTAATAATCCAATAGTAATACTCCCTAAAACATTTTTTTTGGGTGCTATCTGATTCTTTCATACTTCTTTTGAAATTTGTTCTATTTCTGGTTAAAATTAAGAGATACCAAAAAGTGGTTCATAAAAAATAATAATAACAAAACATTAAATTTAGTAGCCTAAAAAAATTCCATGAATATAAATTATAGATAGACGAAAATTATAAAAAAAAAAAAAAAAAAAAAAAGATGCCCAAATAGTATTCTAATACTAAGTGGATGAAGTTGGTTGATTTCGTTGGATTAAATCAGCAACAATGTTTTCTATAACCTCTTGTTACTTGGACTCAAATGCAGCCATTGCTTGTTGATGTTCTGCAAGCTGGGCAGCCAGCTGTTATTCTGCAGCTTCAAGTAATTGTGGTTGAGTTTCTAGTTGCTGCTGAAGGATTTCAACTTGCTCCTTTAGATCAGGATCAGGTTGAATTGAGGATGATACTCTTTTTTCCTTTGGTTCAAGGGGACCTCTACCTTTATCATATACTGATCTTTCACCAACAATAGATGTGTATATTTAGTCCACGCTTGGTAGAGTAGCTGGATCTACCCCTTCCTCCACTTGTTTTTCTTATTCTTGTAATTTTTTAACCATTTGATTCTAGAAAACAAACATCCACGTGAATAAAAGACTGTCAAATATAAAAAAGAAAAAAAAATGTAAAATGTAAAATATATATATATATATATATATCATAATATTCTCACATATTCTGACTCTGTCAGTTTATCTGCCCAACCATTCTCCTCATTCTAAAATACTTGTTTAAATAACGTAATCTTGTTTGGATTTTCACCTTTCTTAGCCTAATGAAAATAAAAAGAAAATTTTTATGAAAGTTTTTACATAATTAACAATAAATTTTAAAGAAAAATAATCGTACCAAAATTTATAAAGAAAAAGATTCATACCAAAATAAATTCTTTCTCTGCTATTGATTGTGTGCCGCATTTATGGACATGTATCATTTTGGCACGATTCGCCTTGTTAGCTTCAGATTGTCTTTATAGGAGATTTCTTTTTTTTTTTTTTTAAAAAAAAGGTCATACTAAATTGATATAAAGATTTTTTAAATTTTAAACATCTGCACATCAATGTGATACCAATAATATAAAATTGTTTTGAAAATGCTAAAGTTACACATATCAATGTGCTATTTCACCTGGTATGAAATACTACCAAAATATTGGTCACATAGCCAATCCCAATCTTCCTGGTCGTTCACATCCTCATGTTTGTATTCTTTAGAATTTTTTTTTCCGCGATCGTAGATTCATAATGTTTGTGGAGCTTATGTCGATGTTGCTTACATCGATCAACCACAATTTTGTCAACAGCCAGTTTTAGGCGTGGTAGGTTAACGAAATCACTTACAAACTTGTTCTGCATATACAAGACTTTATTAATATTGCCATCTTAAAAGAGTTCACAAGGTAGCTACTAACTCGTCACAAGCAAAAATCAATAATAAAATTTTAACTTACTGCCAATCGTCCATATATCTCGTGCATAACAGAATCAGAAACCTCAGAAAATCGCTTTATTCTAAGTGGTACAATATCACGAACAATAATCCCAATTTCATTCTTGAACCTTGTTGTATTTTGCCCCACAACTTTTAACACGATTTAGCTAATGTCAATTGTAAATTTAGAATCTTTCATATTCTTATCATTCACTAAAATACTGCTTGTCTTGATACTTCTAGACTTTCTATGTACATTTTTTTTTCCTTGTCTTGATACTTCTAGACTTTCTATGTACATTTTTTTTTTTTGTTTTTGGTGCCGAAATGAAGATTATTTTGTTAATATTTATTCAACATTAATGATAAAAGTTGTGCATGCAAATCATTTTTGTTACTTTTTATTTAAAAAATAAATAAGTACATACAATTAGAATTATCCAGTTGTGTAGTTGGCACGCTAGTAGAAGGAGAAGCACCAGACCGTGGTGTATTTGACACACCAGAAGAAGAAGATACCCGAGATTGTTGTATATTTGTCGTAAGAAGGAGAAGCTCTAGACCGTTGTATATTTGTCACACCTTGAGAAGGAGAAGGGGAAGCTATAGACAGTTGTGTAGTTGGCAGTATTCTAGGAAAAACTCTGGATAGTTGTGTAGTTGGTAGTCTCTTCTTAGCTGCCATGGCAGAATCTACAAATAGTTTAGAATAAAATAAAAATGAATGTAAAGGATAAAAATCTATCAAATGTTACAAATGCAAAATTACATTTCACCTTTTTTGATAAGCAATAGTCAAATAGTAAACTTTTTATTTCTCTTTTCTGTCCATATATTTTTGTAAATATTTGATTTTCTTTTATCAAAAGATGTGTGATAAAAGAGAAGTTTTTTAAAACAATATTATTTCCTTTCCCTTGCTTAGCCATGTAGAACATATTAATAAATTAATATAGACGTACGTAAATTAATTAAATAATGTCCATTAGTATAAACTATCATTAATTAAACAATTACATGCCTTTATTATATATTCTAATGTCTATAAAGAATAACAACTTGCATGTACCAAATTTTGAAGATCAAGACATAAAATTAATATCACCTCCAAAACCAAATGATAGAGGATTTAGAATCAAACCTTTTACCCTTTTTTTTTATTTTTTTTTTATTTTCAAGCTTCCAGTAGTGAATGCTTATCAAACATATGAGTAAAAAAAAAAAAAAAAAGATATTAATTGTAAAGTTTTGACGAATTATTGAAATATATTTACTTTGAGGTCTTATTTAAAGATGAAGATTTTCTTTTGGAGAGGAGGACTAAATAAATACAAAAATTACAAATTTCAAAAACGTGAGATTCAGAGATTAAAAAAAAAAAAACAATTCAAGAGATAACTCCTTGATTTAGGGGAGAAGAATACGACAGGAGAAAAAAAAAAAAGATTATTAGTTTAGGGAATTTAATTGAGTTATTAATTACCTTATTAGATATTGTAACAGATTGGCTCCAACTAGGCCAGGTATTTCTGATTAGTTATATTAGTGCAAATAAATTAAATTCGTATAAAGATTTTGAGTGGTCAAATTAAAATGAAAAAAATTCTCATATGAAAAAAATTCTTTAGCATTATATGTGCTCATCATTTAAAAATGAGATTAAAATAAATATATTATTAGTTAAAAAGAATCTAAATCAACTAACTCCTAAATTAGTGCAAGTTTCAAATACCATAGTTTAAGGTTGGTCTATATAAAGATATTAATGATTTTCTTTTGAATCAAAATTGACATATTTTTTTTTTGTTTTTTTGAATGTGAATTCAGTGGATTTTAGTCCCTTTTGGTGATTTTAGTGTTTGTTATTATTTTTTTTTTACTTTTTTTTTTNTATATTTATATATATCATATACATATCTATAAAGATATTTGTAGAATCAAAATGAATATTGTTTAAGATATATTTTATTGATAATGAGATGTATCCACATATAGATCATATTAATTTATATGCACACGTTCTAAAAAATAATAATATATAATCATAACATAAATATATAAATATATAGGTTAATAATTTAACATACTTTAAGTTTCTCTTAAAATCATATATCAGCAAATCTTTTAGCGGGAGTAGTTCATAGAGTGGAAAAAAAGACTGTCCCTCTCTCTTTTCTTGGAGTCCTAAGCAAAATTTAACGCGAGGGTGAAACTTCTTTGGCGCAGCTCAGAAAAAGACTGTCCCTCTCTCTTTCCTTCTCTCTCTCTCTCTCTCCCTCTCTCTCTCTCTCTCTCTCTCTCTCTCTCTCTCTCTCTCTCTCTCTCTCGCTCTCTCTCGCTAATTTCACCAAATTTAATTTTCCAGGCATGTCTAGCAAAAGCTCTCTGTATAGGAAAGAGGGAGTCATCTAACACTCCAGAGTCTCCACACCTCTTTTGGATCTTGCAATATTTCTTCCTCATATCCTTTGATTTCAGCCACAATCTAGGTTCCTTTAGTTTTATTTTCTAATTTATTTTATATCCTTGTGCAAATCATTTATCACTATTAATTTTGGTTTAATTAGGATATGAGATTTTATAAGTTTGGTTTTTTGAATATTGAAGGAAATTTTGCTTTCATGATTCTATTCCTTTTAAATTTTTCTTAGGTTAGATCATTATTATTTTTCATATATAGCAAAATGGATAGTAAATGTTCTAGCTTTTTCTTTATTTAAGACCATGCTTATTAATCATAATTTTTTGGTTATGGAGTATATGTATAGCAGAATTCATATCTTCTGCTGCTAGTACCTCTAAGGATTTTGTCAAAATACCTCAATAAAAATTTTAAAAAAAATTGTAATGTGGGCAAAAGAAGAAACGGCAGGCATGTAACAAGGCCATATATACATAGATATAGTTGTATGAGAGAGAAAGACAAAGGTTTGAGATCATAATTTGGTTGAACTGAGGAAGATACTTATTTTCCCTTTGGTTCAAGGTGTCACAGCGAATAAATTTAGAATTATAAAAAAATATATATATATAAAAAAAAACGATTCAATTAATTCAAAAATTTTTCACAGGTCTCTAACCTTTCAAAATTGGCCTCAAAAAAATATTTAATTTAAAATAAGATCTCACATTTATGCGTTATTCATTGATCATTGAATATAGACCGTAATTAAAACAATTGTTTAATAGTCGTACATCACAAACATAAGTAATACAAACTATGCCTATATTTTATATTCTAATTTATAAAGTTTAATGAAATCCAAATCCTACTCAAATGTAAATATTTCACAAGTCTTATAGGAATACACTAAAATATAAATAAACTAATTATTTTGTAAATGCCCCGATCTAGTTCTTCTGGTCCAAATCATATTGAGTGTCACCTAAGGGAAAGAAAATGGGTGAGCTAATGCCCAGTAGAGAATCGATTACAAGTTCTTATATATATATATATATATATATAAAATACTCATGTTGAAGATCCTGCATGGTTAGTATTCCATTCAAAAAGTTCACAAAATCCAAGTAGAAATTATAGTCCAATAGTTCAAATATTCCAAACTATTATAAAACATGCGTAAAAATCAATACATATCTATTCAAGCCAACATATAACCATATATGCAATTATGATATCTTAGCAGATCACTCGCAAGTCTAAACCACAAAAAAAGGTGTTGTAAGTCCGATCACCCGATGTGAGACATCGTAAATGCATGAATGTATGCAATTGTTATGTGAATGACAGAATAAGGATATACCATATTTCCACAAAATTTCAAAATAATCCATGCAGTATTCTTTAATTAAACAAAATTTAGTCCTCAAATCATATTGGATTTTCTTAGAATTTTGGCATTATAACAGCCACTTTTTATCAAACCAAAACATCCAATTTCTTGCAAAAAAAAAAAAAAAGTTTCAAACAGTANTGGTCCAAATCATATTGAGTGTCACCTAAGGGAAAGAAAATGGGTGAGCTAATGCCCAGTAGAGAATCGATTACAAGTTCTTATATATATATATAAAATATACTCATGTTGAAGATCCTGCATGGTTAGTATTCCATTCAATAGAAATCATAGTCCAATAGTTCAAATATTCCAAACTATTATAAAACATGCGTAAAAATCAATACATATCTATTCGAGCCAACATATAATCATATATGCAATTATGATATCTTAGCGGATCACTCGCAAGTCTAAACCACAAAAAAAGGCGTTGTAAGTCCGATCATCCGATGTGAGACATCGTAAAAACATGAATGTATGCAATTGTTATGTGAATGACAGAATAAGGATATACCATATTTCCACAAAATTTCAAAATAATCCATGCAGTATTCTTTAATCAAATAAAATTTAGTCCTCAAATCATATTGGATTTTCTAAGAATTTTGGCATTATAACAGCCACTTTTTATCAAACCAAAACATCCAATTTCTGGCCAAAAAAAACAGTTTCAAACAGTATATATATGACATGCCAACCAATGTGACGTGCCTCTTAAGCAGTTTACATATCAAATTAGGCCAAACAAATATAAACACAATTTTTATAAATCATTTCACGAAATTCTATATTTATCAAAAATATGTGAAAATCAAAATTAAACCAATTTGAAGATTAGGTAATCGAATCCCTACCTCAATCGAGCATCCAACTAGCGTTACAAGGCTATGGAGAAAGTTTGGTGTCGTTTGGATGTCATCTGGAAGAGCGTGTTGGGAATATGCCCTAGAAAGCAGTTTCTTTGTTTGGCATTTTAAACAATGTTTATTGGATTTAAGTGTTATCTATTTATTATTAATAAATTCCATATTATGTCCTAATAATATACATGTGATGTTTATGTTTTCTATTATGCAAACATCTAAAAGTTTCCATGACTAATAATGAGTAATAAATAATTGTTCGTGTGAAGTATTCATATGTGGGAGACTAAATTATTTATTTCATTATGTCTAAATTAAGAGTTCACATTCTGTAAATAAAGATGGAATACTTTATTTTGCCATAGAATGTAGTGTTGTCTATTTCAACGGGATTGATAAAGTCTCCAATCATCGAAGTGTCTGACTTCGGATAGAAACACTAGTGCATTATAAGAAAGTTATAAGTGCATTGAACTGGACCAAGTGAAAATAGAATTTGAGGTTAAATGCCGTAACTCAATATTCTATCTTTCACTAATCTAGTATTATTATAAGATTACCTTAATCCTAGTGATTGTCGGACTTGCTTTCATGAGTTTTATCTTTTTGACTTATTAAAAGACTAGTTCTGATTATATGGTTCGAATTCCGGTATCTTAGAAGATAAGATTTGTGAATTGATGAGAACACCATTCATGATTTGGACATCATGCATATAATGTCACTTTGAGTTTTTTTAAGGACTTGGATAATAAAAAACCAGGTGTCAGGTATTCACTTTGTAAATTTGATTGTGTTTGTATGGGCAGTTATAAACACCGTAATTAATTATTATCCATTAAATAAAAAATAGCAACTCAAAGGTAAATATGTACTAGAGATGTAATACGATAATTTCACCTCACTAGTACGGCATTACATCAGGAATATATCTGCAAGTATAGTATATGCTAAATAGATTAAGTTAATTAAAGTGTTAATTAGCTTCACAGAAAATATATGACATTTAGTCTAAGAGTGCAATATTGGGTCTATAGTGGAGTGCCTCAATATTAATGGACATGGCCCAGTCATAATTAAGAGTTAATTATGATTATGGGTAGTTGGCCCATTGGAGCTTAGACTATTTGGATCCATAAGGTTCCCTGTCTAGCTCACACATACCCCAATAACTAATTGAATAGTCAGTTGAGCCCAATAAGCCCATTAGAGTTTACATCTCTTTAAATACTTAAGAGAAAAGTTCTCCTAAGTCACTCTAAGTATTCTACACGCCACTCATGCACAGCAACTGTGCTTTTTCATGTGACTGAGAGAAAAGAGAGAGTGAGAGAGAACCGAGCTCGTGAGAGAAGTCCCGTGTTCGTTTACGGCTGCTAATGGAGAGATACCCATAGTCATAGACGTGCACTCAAGGAGAAGGAAGATCGTCTTCCGGATCGTTCGCTCATCTCTCGTTGGGATCAAGAAGGTGCCCACAGACCAGATCATTCAACAGGTTCTAGAGAATAGATGGTAAGGCTCAATGGTTGTGAAGCGCTTCCAGGTTTTATCTAAACCAAGATTCATGAATTGATTTATGTTAAATCAACAGTCCTACGTTTTTGTTTTATAAAGTTTCAAGAAAAATTTTGAAATACCTATTCCGCTACGTTCTTGATTTATTTATAAAATTACGGAAATCGTTTTTGGTAAAATCTTCTTTTGAAATTTATTTTTCAGAATTTCCAGCAGAGCAGATGTCGTTTTCAAACCTTTGGTTTCTTGGTTTGAAAACTTGATTTTCAAATGGAGTTTCAAATCATGAAACAAACTACACCACTGAATTCAGAGCACCCAAAAATTCTAGGTTAGACATATAATTTGTCAAATTTGGATGCGGGCCCCACGACATGCAAATCAAGGCAAATCTGAGCCGTGCGATTTCATTTTTGGGGCCCGTTTCAGAACATAATCAATATATATCTCATCTTTCACTATTTTCAAAATAGATTCTAAAAATGATATTGGTTTTAAAATTTAACGATCCGATCGAAAAGTCAATTTCAAAACATTTACACACTAAGCTGTCTAACGAAATTAAAATCAAACAGTGCAAAATTGAGACACGAGGAACCTACCACCAGATTGCCAAAGACCTTGAGGAAGAATGACACAGTTTTGGTGGTAGTCGATCAGTTGACGAAGAGTGCTTACTTTATACCGATCCGGATGGACTACTCACTTACTAAGATCAGTACACTGTATGTGGAGAACATCATACGCTTGCATGGTATGCCTTCAAGTATAGTCTCCAATAGAGATCTAAGATTCACTTCCAAGTTTTGGAGAGCCTTGCAGAAAGCATTGGGTATGCAGTTGGATATTAGTACGGCTCACCCTCTAAAGTCAGATGGTCAGTCTGAAAGGACCATTCAGATTCTTGAAGATATACTACATTGTTGCATACTAGACTTTGATGGGAACTGGGATGATCATCTTCTTTTGATGGAATTTACTTACAATAACAGTTACCAGACCAATGTGGGTGTGGCTCCATATAAAGTGTTGAATGGAAGGCCGTGTAGGTCGCCTTTATATTGGACAGAACCTGAAGAGTATGTTACTCTTGGACCTGAGTTGATTGAAGAGATTACTGAGAATATCAAGGATATCGAAGAGAGACTCAAGGAGATTCAGAGTCGTCAGAAGAGTTATGCTGACCCGAAGATGCGTGAGGTAGAATTCGATACTGGTGATTCTGTATTCTTGAAAGTGACTCCAAGGCGAGGTGTTACAAGATTTGGAGTTAAGGGTAAGCTTGCTCTAAGGTATATTGGTCCCTTTGAGACCACTGAGAGAATTGGACCAGTGGCATGTCGCTTGAATCTACCTGCACAGTTGGGTCATGTGCATAATGTGTTTCACGTGTCGATGTTGAAGAAGTACATGCTGGACCCATCTCATGTTGTTTAGTACATGCATGTACCGATCTAAGAAGATGCGTCTTATGAAGAGCAGCCAGTTTGTTTGTAGGCTAAAAAGCTGAAGGTGCTTCATAATAGAGAGATTCTACTTGTCAAGATGCTTTGAGAACATCACAAAGAAGACGAGGCTACTTGAGAACTCGAGACTGATATGTACGAGAAGTACCCGCATTTGTTTAACGTTCAGTCAGAAGTTGTATTGTGATATAAACTTTGACTTGTACTTTGAATTTTGGGACAAAATTCTTTTAAGGATGGGAGAATGTAAAAACCCCGGATTTTGGGAGGGTAATTTGGATATTTTACTAATTTTCTGGATATAATAATAGGGAGATTAATTTGCAAAAATTTTGTATAGAAGTATTAAATTGTAAATTTTGGGGGACAGAATTGATAAAGATTTGAAATTTTGAGGACTTATGTATAATTTTTAAAAAATTGCACTACCCCATAAAACAGGGCCACGTGCCCTGCCTTTTTCTCTCTCTCTCTCTCTTTCTTCTCTCTCTCTCTCCCAGCCCGATGCTTTCTCTCTGTCTCTCGGCTGCACACCATCGAAGGAGAGCTGCCCCACCTCCAGCCACCGCCTAGCTATTAGGACTACCGGCGGACCTCGCCAACACCGCGCCGAGATCGTCGCCGACCTCTAGGAGTTGCCAGAGAGGCCACCGTTGCCGGAGAAGACAAAGTGGGCATTTCGGATTTTTGGCCACCAGCGACGACTTCGACCTCCGTTCAACCTCAAACTGGGCTCGTAAGATTCGTCTCGTCGTAAGAATTATCAAGGTATATATATCTTAACCCTATAATGCCCGAATCAAAAGTTGTCATTTTGATCCGGCCGTTGGATTGTGTTTTTATTGTCATTTTTGGATTGTACTCAGAAAATGGAGAAGTTTGATATATATATATTGCCTATGTTTGGTGACTGGCACGAAAATCGAGATCGGACGATCGAGATTTTTCTCGATTTGCATGCCACCGGTCAGGTGTGGGCCCAGACCTGAATTGGACAAATTATATATCTAACCTAGCTATTTTAGATGCTAGGAATTCAGTGAAGAGGTCCGTTATGGAATTGAAGCTCCGGTGAGAAGTTGGTTTTTCGCAAGAAGATGATCGAAGGCTTGGAATTGGTTCTCAACCCTCTGGACGATCGTCAACGATACCTTGAGGATTTAATAGTGTGGTATCGCTATTCGAGCGAGGTAGGGACTCAATTACCTCTGTTTTTTATCGTTTTTGAATCAAACTTATTTTCTGTAACATATGAGAACAAATATGATTTTTGGTTTTCTTGAACATCTGTAATGGGAATTGATTGTATGATGTATACATATTATATTTCTCTAAAAATTTTCTGAGTACAGGTTATTTTGGGTATATAAAAAATAGAGCCGTTATACTGCCCGCTTTCCTATAAAACCTAGTATGCTGATTTTATTGGAGTATGATTATTTTCACACTTCAGTTCTATATTGCATGTGTCATAAGATCATACATGAGCACCGTGTTAGCATCGTGGGTTTACAGTGTGGCGCTGCGTGCTCCACCGTCATTGTAGAGTCTGTAAAACTGTGTGGGGTTTTGTTACTTCTGATTACTTCCCCATCTGGTAGGCGTAGGCAATTCGGTTACTCCTCCAGGTTTAGTAGGCGACACATGGGTGTCCCCTCCAAGTATGGGCTTAGGCGTCAGACAGGCTGTTAGGCATACTTAGTCCCATCATCCTGGGTTTCCACAGATAAGAGGATATGAACTCATGGGTATGGGTTGATTTGTGTCATGTGCATATGAATTGAATGGTTTTGATTACACTGCTTCATATATATATATATATATATTTATATGGATTTCCAGTGTAGATTATATATATATATATATATATGTATGTTTTAAACTAAACTAACCATGCAAGAATTCTCCATCACTAAAAATTTTCGACCGAGGTAATTATTTTTCCTACTGGGCATTTTATGCTCACCCAATTCCTTCTTTCTTCAGGTGGTGTCCAGTGTGATCTTGGTGATCAAGAAGAGTAAGAGGTCATCTTGACTGTAGTTCATTTCTTGGTAATGCTAGAAGTTTGTTGTCATAGTGTTTGGATTGTTTGGGTTTTGTTTAGGATTGAACCAAAATTACTACACTGTCTTTATTTGTGAACTTATGTATGTCATTCTGGTGTTTGATTTTTGGTGTAGATAATGATGATGCTTGGACTTATATTTGATTTCGCGTTTTTTAATTATTATTCGGTCTATATTTAATGGTGTATATAAACTGTGGGAGTGGTTCACTGAATGAAATTCCAATTATTTTATTTAAATGGACCGTTTTATAAAATTAGAACTTTTGACACTTTTCAAATAAATCAAAAAAATTTTCATCTTTGTAAAATTCTCCTTCTGCTACTAGTCCGGGTTTTGGGTCGTGACACTTATGAAATTTGATTGAAGTATGATGTATTTTGCAGGCTGAAAGTGTAACTGTGGCTTTCAATTGTAGTTGTGTGATTCTGGTATCATTGCCCGTGTGACCATCTTTTTCTCGTGCCACGATTGAATTAAAAGACTTGCACCAAATAATGGAGTATATTAGAAGACTATGGTGCAAATTTTTTTTTCCTTATACATGTTTTTGAATTACACTCATTGAGAAAGTGAGATTTCTTTTCTTTCCTTTTTTTTTTATTTCTTTTTCTAAAAGAATTTTGTACGTTTCTTTAGTCATGTATATCGAGCTCATGAACATGCATGGGAAACCAATCGTGTTGAAGTTACATTAAATGAATATAGCATTTGAAAAAAATAGATTTTTAACAGTATATTTACAATATAAATTTGATGTTCGAATACAAATTTGAAATATGCTAGAGGTAAACAAATTATCGATAAATTTGAAAAATTATGAATATATATATATATATATATATATATATATATCTTCTAGAGACAAGAAACTTTCATCCCTAACACTATTTTTAGAGACAAACTATTGGTCTCATTGAGTAGATAATTTTATTTAATAGAAAATTAGTTTCATTAAAACCGAGAACGAAGTGAATAGCTTATAACCGGAACCGGAACCGGAACCGGAACCGAAACAAACAGCTAACAACCGAAAAATAAGACAAAATCAACAGTCGCTAGAACAAATTCATATTAAAAGAGAGGAAGGTAATAAATCCGTTTGTATGAGACCTAAAAACATTCGAAGTAGAGCACCACTTTGCTAAGTTATGAGCTCCCGTATTGGCACTCCGCTGGATAATTTCAAAATCCCAAACATGGACCTGTTGTAGAAGAGATTTGCGATCCAACGCCAAGATACGAGCTTCCCAGCTCACGTCAGTGAGAGGGCCCTTAATCGATTTACCACTCACCTCGCAATCCCCTTCGAACATAACACACTTGAAATTAAGATCGTTCGCAAGACGGATTCCTGCCAAGAAAGCCGCAATCTCGACTAGCAGAGGGTCGACATGCAACCCTTTCGGATGAGGTCGCATGCAACTTATGCGGATGAGGTCGCACCAACAATTGCCCCCCAGCTCCATTAGTTCTTTAGGACAAAATGGAGCTTCCTTTTAATGTAAGTGAGTGCGAACTTAAAAAATGCGATATTACGACCTAGACTTGAGATCCTTGAAGAGTCGCCGGATCTTAAATCTCACATTTCTCAAGATCATGCGCACCTTTTTCTGACAGACGAAAACACGTGTCACCTTTTTTAAGAAAAATAGCAGAACTCGAGGAGACTCAAGGATATTGATGATGCCAACCGTCATTTTTAAACTGAATATTTTCAAATTTCGAAAGATACTGATTTAATTTCGGAAAAAATCAAATCCCACGTAAACTTCGGCCTTTAGATCTGAAAATCAAAGATCTTGATCTATGGCTGTGATTTTGCGATGCTCGAGGAATAAATATCGGAAATCAATCCACTTCTGCCTCTTCATTACAGACTCGTTTTCCATCTCTCTAAAATTTCGAAGTATTTCAAACCCTACAGCTCCATTTCATTCTTCAGCTCGCACAGTTCCAGTATTTTCTCTGACGGAGTTCAGACCATTTCTCAATCCCTCTGCTTTCAAAGAAAGGTTAGTTTATTCCTTCTCTTTTATTGTTCTTCGTCTGTTCTTGAAAAACTTAGTTTCAATTTTTAGGAATAGAAACACATCCCATATTCGAACGAACTGGAATGAGAATTTTTCAGATCCCTATTTACCGGTTCATAGAATACTCTTACTAGATAATGGTCAAAGATAAACTCATGAAAAGAGTTTCTAGGGTCTGATACTCTATTTACCTATTTTTTGACGAACTGCTTGAGCACTTTTTTATGAATCCGTAGACCAATTAGAAAAAATTCGATGAGCTTGCCTGTCAGTACAATCCTAGGATGAACCCCCAAAATTTGCTAAGAGTGAAAATACTTGATGCTCGCATAGGACTAAATCCATCTATATTTCTTTTCAGATGTCTAGTAGTAAGGATTTTAGGGAAGGGAATGCCTTTTCTAGAGAATCTGATTCCAGTGTTAGCTCTATTAACCTCGAAGACTACCTCGAACCAGAACCCGAGGTAGAGATAACAGGGGTCAGGCAAAATAGTGCTTATCTCAAACTCTTTACTAAGCTAGTTTTTGACCTTTCTAATCTCTTCTTTATTCTTGGCTGCTATCAACATGTCATCGACGCATAAGAATAGATACATAAAAGACCTATTAGCACTCTTTTTAAAGTAGACATAACTATCATAGCTGCTTCTCTTGAAATCATGAGTGGTCATAGATGAATCAAACCTCTTATACCACTGTTTAGGTGACTGTTTCAGGCTATACAGAGACTTCTTCAATAAGCACACATAGTCCTCCTTTCCTGAGTCTACAAAACCCTTTGGCTGTTCCATGTAGATGTTTTCTTCAAATTCTCCATATAAGAATGTTGTCTTCATATCTAACTGCTCAAGCTCAAGATCATGCATAGCACAATACCAAGTAAAGCTCGAATTGAACTATGCTTTACAACCAAAGAAAATAAATCTGTAAAGTCTACGCCTGGAACCTAACTATAGCCCTTTGCGTCTCGCCTTATACTAAGATTCTTCAATTTCTGGTGTTCCTTCTTTCCTTTTGTAGACCCATTTGCAGCAAACAACTTTCTTATCTTTAGGTAATTTCACCAAGTTCCATGTGCTATTCTTATGAAATGATTCCATCTCCTTTTGCATGGCAATCATCCATTTGCCAGAGTCATCACAACTAACTACCTCTGCATAGGTAGAAGATTCTTCACTAGAATCTATACCTTCAGCCACATTCAAAGCATAGACAACCACATCGGCCTCAGCATACTTTTGTGGAGGTCTAATGTCTCTTTTAGGCCTGTCTTTAGTAATAGAATATTTTGGTGACACTGGTGGTGGCGATAGTGGTGTAGAGGAAACTGACTGAGATATAGATGCTGGTGTAGATTCTAACCCATCCAAATCCAACTGCGCGAGGACAACCCGCATCTTAACCTGCCATAATGAAAATCTGGTATTGCGATCCAAAAGCGGAATATCATACTTCATGGTTGCCATTATCGTAATCAAACTTGGATTAAAGCTCTGATACCAGTTTGTTAAGAATTACCGAACGATAATCGACAAAATGATGAAAAACAAGAACACACAGATTTAAGTAGAAAATCCTAATCGAGAAAAACTACTAGCAGAGGAGGAAATTTCACTATGTCGAAAAATAAAGTACAAAAGGTAGTGTTTTACATGACAAAGCCGAAATATATATAATCTCAAAATCTTAAAATACATATGTGTACGGACGAAAATTGTACGGACAAAACGGCCTAATAAAACAGATCCATACCCCCAACGAGATCAGTGGTGGGATCCGCGATCGGACCTATCGGCCCGATCTCTCCGCTTCCACCATAAATCTCAAAATTTCTCCCAATTACAAAAATGTCACATATGTCACACTACGAAGTTTTCGGGACAATGGCAAATAGAATCCGAGTCACGAACTCTAACAGAATTTCACATTTCTGTCACCTTTCTTGATTTGGTTTAATCTCGTGTGTACATCTACGAGATTATTTTTACTACAGAGAAGATAGTAAAATATAGTTTCAAATAAGTATAAGCTAGCTAGCTGGAGAGCATTCTCAGTAATGGAGTGTAGTCTAGACTCGTGGTTTTGACGTGTACTTCCTATAATAGAAGTCCCCCTCCCCCACAATTTATAATTGACGATGGCCAATATTTCCGAGTCAAATAAGGGATAAAAAAAATTAAATGCATTATTCCATTTTTTTTACCTTATTCCAAAAATGGCCCTTTTTGATCAATTTAATAAATATCCGTTTTTGTTATGAATTTTTTTTAAATGGCTATATTTTTGTAGATCAGGTTTTTCTTTGTTTTTTTTTTTTTTGTATATCAATTTTCTTAGTAAACAGTATATCAATTTTACACCAATATATCAATTTTTATTATTTAGTATTTCAGTTTCATATCAGAATATCAATTATCGTGTGTTAGCATATCAATTTTATAATATGTTCATCAATTTAGATATATATATATATATATATATTATTTTGAACTTTTATTTTCTTATTAACTCGGCCATCTTGCAAAATTTTTTGATAAATTCGACCATTAAGATTAAAGTTGATTTTATATTGTAAATTTCCAAAAAAAAATAAAAATTAAACGTTCCAGATTTTATTTATTGTTTCAATCCCAAATATTTTTAGAAAAATATCACTTTGGACATGTGGAATTCAGGATAAGCCCAAAACTGTTAATGAGCATATCATTCAAGCAGGGTATTTTCTTTACAGATAGCAATTGTAAAGCCAAATGCTAGCTTTGTAGAAGATTTTTGTTGAAAAACTGTTATAAAACTAATATTAACCACCAAAGTGCTACTTAAGCATTTTGCTAAAGATTTTTAAAAACGAACATTTGCTTTATAGGGACCCAAAATTCGGCTGTTTTGCTCAAAACCCCTTTCCTCTTCAAGCCGCTTAACTTAACAAAGCCTATTGAATAGCTTAGGCCTAGTTTCCTCCAAGTTTTTATGGGCTTCTTACATAATTCCATGCCCAAAGTACAAAAATTGAAGAGTATTTATAAAAAATGAAAAGAAAATCAATTTTTTTAAATTGAATCAATTTTTAAAATATAAATTAATATATTTGGATATACTAAATATGAAAAATGATCATTATTTAAATAATTTTCAAAATTTGGCCATTTTTCTATTTTTTTTACATTGTTTGAAAATTGTTCATTCTGTAGACTATGTTCCAAAATTCATACATTTTGCTCAAAAGCCCTAAGTGAAAAGGTGAAACTAGGAAATACGGGGAATTCTACTGTACAACTCCTATTTTTGACCTTATTATTACAATCTTTTTTTATGACTATTAGATCTAGATTAAACGGTTTACATAGTGTGAGGTACACAATGCAGACATGTGTCAAACCATATTTGATTGTTACTTTTTGTTAGACTAAAATTAAAAAAAAAAAATTCTTCTCCTCATGCGTCTTCTCTCCCTTCGCCTCCAACTTCTTTTCTACCATAGCTGACCGAAACTCACAAGTCTTTCTTTCCTATGAGGGGAAAAAAAAAAAAAAAAAAAGAAAAATCGTACTGGACTTTATGATTTAAAAGATGAAAATAAAATAAGAAAAGTAAACATCAACAAGCCAAGATTGAGATCAAAGAATATATAATCATGTATGGAGAACTTATTGCAAACAGTGACCTTTTTTTTTTGTTATTGACAATATTTTTTTGGTTTCAAGCCTTGTTGGTGTGTACTGGTTCATATCTGCATTTAACTCATTACTCTAAAAAGTAAAAAATTTAGCAAAATTTGGAATTTCTGATCTTTCTCTGGGTTTTGGAAAATTTCAATGTTTCTACAATCTGGCATAAAGTTCTTGCAGAGCTACTAATAAGAATACCACGAGCATCCTTTATGACGATAAGCTTTCTTTTTTTTTTTTTTCTAAAGGACAAGATTACAACAGTAAAGATTGGTTTTTTTTTACCCAAAAAAAAATTGGTTTGTTTTACCTTGAGATTTCGATTACTAATGCGAAATCGTATTACTTTTTGGTATTTAAATCATCCATGGCTTTCGTTGATTATCCATGGCTCCATTGTATTTAGTTGGATTTTTTTTTTCTTTCGATGGGATTGAAACCTTTAACCTTAGTAGTTGTTTTTTATAAATCCATTTTCTTTGAAATTATTAACGTAATTTCTTATTCTCTTTCCAGGTCATTCTTGATTCCTTTTCTAAGTTGAAGGAAGTATGAAAGGAAATTAAGAGAAAAAAATGATAAACAGATATACTAAGCGGGAAAGGCGAAAGAGAGCCAGAATCAGAAACATTCGTTGCCCTATTGAAGTCTTGAAAAAGAATAATAGTAGTTTCCTGTGTGGTGGGGCATTTGGAAGCTTAGTTGGACAGGCATAAAATGGACACTTTGATTTCAATCAAACAACTTAACAGTCATACATCCAAAATGTGGGTAGGATAATATACCTATGGTAATTTTTTAATCAGGGTAGGATAGCTATAGCAATTTTTCTTTTTAATTTACTATATACGACACCTAAAGTAACCAAGTAGAATATTTGAGGTAGGTTTGGTTAACAATCAGACTATATTTGTGACCACATTTTTCTTAACCTAACTAGATACATATTATATATATATATATATATATATATATATATATATATATATATATATATATATATTTCATTATTACATAGGGTACTTACATAGGGTGAGTAGATTATCTATGGTAACTTTTTTTGAACAAGGTAAAATAGCTATAGTAACCAAGTCGGATACCAATAGTAATTTTTTTAATGTACTAGGTAGAATTATCTATAGTAATTATTTTTAAACCATATAGGATACCTATAGTAACCAAGTTAGATACCTACGGTAATAATATTTTATATTTAGTGGGTAAGATACTTAGGGTAATTTTTTTAACTGTGTGGGATATCTATGGTAATTAGGTCAAATACTTATAATAATCATTTTTTTATTACCAAATATGATAAACGAGTAGGATTTTTGTGGTAATTTTTTTAATAGGGTAGGACTTGATAAGATACTTATGGTAACCAAGTAAGATACTAATATCAATGTAGGCTTTTTCTGTTTGAGTAATAAAAAACACCGAACACCTTTTTGAATTCTCTCATGATATCATAGTAACTAGATGATATGATTAAGAGACACACCAAGCTTGGTATCTTGGACAAAACCTTGGTTTTTTTTTTTTTGATAGAGAATCTCGGACTACTTCAACAATATAACAAGAGTTAAAAGAAAAAAATAATAATTTTATCTAAAAAAGGTGATTCCTTATTATGTTCTAAAAAAATTAAATCTATCCTATACAAAGTTAATTCAAGAACAAAAAAAGTTAAAAATACAACTTTTTTTAAAGAAAAATTATTAAAGGGTTAATTAATATTAAACTAGTATACAAATATTAAAAGAAAAAAATAAATTTATCCTAAAAATTTAATTATATTCTGATTTTTAGTTCTACCCTCAAAAATAGTTTATTTAAAAAAATGCAAAATAAATAGAAAACATTTTAAATGTTTTTTAGAAAATAACACTTCCAAGGAATATTTAGAAATATACTACTTTTTCTTTAAATTTGGTATTATTCAATACAACTCTAGGTAACTAATTAGGTTATTTAAGGATAACTAATCTAGTTACTTAAGGTAATCGATCAAGCTAAGTTACCTCAATTAATAAAAGGTTGTATTGTTCTAACTAAATCCGATATTTTTCAAATAGTTATCTCATTAATTAATAAAAAGTGGTATTTATCTAAATATTTTAAAAGTGTTTTTGTTCTAATTAAATCCAATTTTTTTCAAATAATTTTAAAATCAGAGATTTTCATATTTTTTTAAAAATTATCATTAAAAAAAAGGATCAAATTTCCTTAATTTTTATAAGAGCACCTTTTCTATTTAGGTTTAAGGAACTTTTAGCAAATTAAGTTGTGTTGATACCGAAAACTAGTAGAACAACAAGAATGTTGATAGAGATTAAAATAATAATAGAAACTAGGAAATGTCACTAAACCTGTAGTGGTTCAGCCCACACAATCTCATTGGCCTACGTCCACAATAGTCAGTTTTCTTGAGAGTGAGAAAAGGCTTTTACAGAGTATAAATCTGAATAAATGAAGCTTAAACAATAACTTATTTAGAAGGAAATGATTTGACTATCTAGTGTTCAATGTATAAAACTGAATCCAATCCTATATTTATTGTTTTGAGATATAGTTATAATGGGCGATGAGTCATCTTTCTGGAATATTATAGGGGTGATAAGTCACACTCAATATAGTGTAACAGAATGGGTGATAACTGTTAAGAATAGGTTAAATAAGTCAAGAATTGTTAGAGTTGTCTGACACCTATGATATTCCAGAATGTCATATTATCCTTAATGATTGGCAATGAGCTGAATTTAGATTTCTCTATGTGAGCTATTTGGCCAAAAGCCTTAACCCAACCTGAAATGATTTTATGAGCTGCTTTCTTCGTCTGAGAATAACTCGTTATCGGTATTTTGACTAGCAAGCTCTTTTTGTACAGGAGGTGAAAGATTTACGTATAACAAGATGTTTTGATACATCACTGTAATAACTAATATAGTTGAATGATCGATACATTAGTTCATATATAAAGTATATAAACGGATATACCCGTATAAAAATTTATATGCAAATTACCAAAATGTAATATCTAATGTATTCGATAGTTTACCTATAAAACGAAAATAATAATAATTCCTGAAATGAAGTGTAGAAAATATCCGACCGCTTCAAAAAAATTCCAGTAAGATTGTTTTCAACATTCCTCTTTCCATTAGATTGCTTTTAAGAAAGCAAAGAGGCGAGCTCATCATTTACGGTTTACCTATAGAAGGGAAAAATATAAATATTTACTCAAATGAAGAGTTAAGGAAAAAAGATATTTGCTATGAATACTCTATTAGGTAATCATCACATCCTCACAGAACTGTGGATTACAAGTTAAATTCACTTTCCATCAGTATGTGATAATATTCTAATCGACGATGAAGATAATATTGAACCTGGTCATGTCCTTGATTTCTAAGTGTTTCTATGCTCTTGTTTCAATGAGCTCCTAAAAGTCGGTTTAGAAAATATCATGAGTCGAACAATGATCCAGCATTACAGTAGTTTTGCTAAAGAAAAATATGAAAGAGGTGGCTAAAGTTGCGCATACAAGACTACTTTTCCTTTTTCATAAAAAGCATATACAACACTATTTGGTTATTTTAGAGGGAAAAAAATATAATTGAATTTTTAAGGAGTCCATGAGTCTCCGATAAAGAGAGAAATCATAGTTGTCAAATTAGAATTATACTCGTATGAAGTCCGAATGTAATTCTGAAATCCATGCGAAAGAGCAATCAATTAACATAATTTATGAAAAATAGAAAATATATAAATATAATTGGAGAATACAAACGTGCAGAGACAAAAGAGAATATGAGAATCATGATTTTGCATTAATAATATAGATGAATGAATCCATGAGAACATGAAAGCCAAAGATATTATAGAGAATTCTAAGTGATATCATCACTCCTAACTAAGAGGGAATACCTATTTATAGAATAAGATATCAATCACAAAATAGGATTTTAATTAATGGAAATGTATACCAAATAATATACTAGCATAGTCAGGTAATAATGACTTACCTATTTTGTATAATACGGTATAAGTATCTCGCCAATTAAATATAAATTAGATTTTATCTGAAAGTTATGTTCGTAGATATATATATATATATATATATATATAT
>JXTB01000181.1:2815-15236 GCA_002914805.1 Parasponia andersonii | reverse complement strand
CATATATCCTTCTTGGAGGAGGTCGCATACCTTAGGATTTTAGACCGCACAACACAGGAGAGATAAAAATAAATTATAGTCAAATAAATAATTATATTTTGAATTTATTTTTGAAAAACATGAAATGTATAAAAGATTCATCATAAAAAAAAAATGAAATGCAGTATTTAAAGGTAAAACTTGAGATAAAATTTATCTTTAAAAAAAAATATCCATAGAAGTTTTCAAGGAAAAAAAAAAAAAGGAACTCATCAATTAGTCCAATGAATTAGACAAAAGAATCCAAGTAGTTAATCCAGACCACCAAATGAGCGGCCTCTAAGGGATAAAAAATGCGTTTATAAAACGGCACAACATTTTTAAGGTCTCCCGAACAGAGAAAGCAAGCAACTAAACGGACTATTTAATTTTATGCTTAGTCATGACATTGATGGGTAACAACTTAAAAATAATGGTCCAAGATACACAGTTGAAGCCTCGAGAGAACAGAAAGGGCATACACATTTCCGATAACCAATGTGTCATTGTACTCACTTCCCAGCGAAAAAGAAGAAAAGGAAAATCATTTGTCAATAGTACCTTTAAGTATATTATGTATATGTTAACAAATAATAAATGTACTAGTTCAGCATTATGCAATTGGGTACAAAAATTATTCTATCCATACTAAATGTTTGGACAAAATTGTTGTTGCAATTTTTACCATCCGTCTACGTGTCTCTGAACTACTGACGAGGTATTCATCAATTGTCCACGTGTCTTTGCTATTTTGGAATATCTTTAGCTTCAGGCTGAGACGAGGAGACAGAGGTGGCCGCCTGCAAAGACTATCCGATGCTTAATTCAGTGATTTATCCCTGAGATGAAATAGCAAAGATTTCGTTTTTTCTCTTGTAAACGTTTTTTTTATATATTGTATATCTCCTTTTGGGAGAAAATAAGGCTTATATATATAATCCTGGGACTGGGAGCTTTCTGGCCTTCAATCCTAGGATCGAGTACCTTTTTCCATCAGGACTTACTCCATAAATTACAGGCCGTGGTTACCGTGACCTTTCTTGCATCATCGTGATCTGTTTTCTGTCGTCTCCTACGATTCCAGCCTATCGGGGGTGAGATTTTGACAAGCCGCCGTTCTATCAGGACGACTTGCCCAATGCACGCACCTACCCAGGATCACATTAAATGCTCTATTTGGGTCTGGAGTGATGAGTTGCTTCCCACTGTATTCTGGCGGAAGACCCTTGAGGCTCCCGACCCCTAACTATCGAGGTAAGAATCGGACTGGGCCGAGTCCATTCAGGATTTGGGATGGATCCGGCCCTGGCCTCGGACAGCCCATGGGCCTATGCGGTACCATATGCGACTTGCGTGGCCTTTAATTAGTCACTCTGGATACGTGTCGGACAGTGTGCCCCGCTTGTGACCTGTTCTGCCACTTAATCGTCTATGTGGTGTATGATTTAGGAACGAATCCCACAACTACCCTCATTTCCTTATTTGATGGATTCGTATCCATCAAGTAGGGAAATCGTATCTCCGGTCCTCCAATTCGAGGGATACATGTGGCTCCCCCACCGTCACTCCTCCCCAATTGTCAACGTCGGGGCACACCATCCCATATCATAATTTTTTCAAATTTTTGAAATTCTAACACCTCCGTCTTCCTTACCCTGCCCTCCTCTAGGACAAAACTCTTCGGCTCCCCCTCTATAAAAGCCACATTTACGCTTATTTCTTACTTTACCAAAATCTCCAAGTATTCCAGCTTTCTCAAATCTTAGGGTTTTCGCATCTTCCTTTTTCCAGAACCTTTCGTCTTCTTCGACCGCACCTAACATGATGGCTCTGAATCTGAGCCAGAAACTCTGCCCCGTCATGGATTCCGAATTAGGGTCGTTGAGAAGGCAGCTCTGCTTCCCTGGCGGAGTCACTTTAGAGAGGGTCGACGGCCGGGCGGACTGGTACATTTACCCCTCTGCTCCAGAAGGCTTCATCATCCTGGGGATGAGGCATCTGGAGTGGTTGCGGTTACCTCTTCCTTCCTTAGTTCACCAGTTCTTTAGCCTTACAGGGATTCATCCAATGCAGCTCAATGCTAACGGAGTCATGATCCTGATAGGGCTTTCTGCCTTGTCCGTCCTTCTCAACATGCATATTAACCTGGAAGTGGTTTTCTATGTCTATAAGCTTATCCTCATCCCCAAAAAGTTCTCTTACCCCACTTTCTATCTCCAGCCACTCCTGGGGTGCCACATTTTCTAAGGCTTGCCGAGGTCAAACAAGCAGTGGGACTCTCATTCCAGAATATACATCGTCGGAGAGGCGTGGTGCTCTCCTTGGGTGAACAGGAAACGTTTTCAAATCCCCTCATTTTTTCTGCAAAGTAAGTATTGGGTCGTGAATTTTGGGTCTGTGCATATTTCATCCGTTTTTACTCATGAAATTTTACCTTGTGCAGCCTCTACGGAGGAAAGCAATTCGAGCTTTGGCTGTCGGCAGGTCGGCTCAAGAAGCTGGAGGGAATCATCCTCTTCGGGTCGTCTGGGGATTGCCGATATATCCAGGCTGTCCTGAATCCTCAGGTGATGTACAAGATGTAAAGGATGGTCTCATATCTCCTCTTCCCACTAGACACGTGGGTCATCACCAAGCACTTTTAGAGCCAGCTTGACGCCTCCGCCCTGAACTGGTTCCGCCGGGGTGAGCAGGGTTGCATCGCCATGGTGGGTCGTCAGATCATGACCTCGAGCCAGCTGGCAGGTCCTAATGACTTGGTGGCACCGACCAGTCACGAGCTCGAAGAGGCGGTGAAGCTCATGGCCGAGGAGTGTGTTAGGTTCCGTAGGGAGGAAACTGCTGCCCTTAAGAGGGCTAAGGGTGAGTCTATTTTTGTATCTTGGGATTCCATCGGTCAGGTCATAGCTGCGTTTTAACCATATTGCTGCTCTTTTCAGGTTCGGGCGCAGGCTCTTTGGCAGACCCCTCCCCCATCAAAGGGAAGACTGTTATGCACAAGGCTCACCCCAAGGTCCCCGATGGTCGGCGTTCGGTGGTGTCCTCGGAGGACAAGGCCTCCGGAGTTGTCATCCTAAGAACATGCTCAGACAACGACCTGGAGGGTCTGTTCGTGACTGGGGATGAAACGCCAGTAGTGCCAACTCCCGAGGTGGGCAGGCTCATGATCCGGGAGGCGCCGGGCATGAAGGTTGTGCATGGCAAAGCGACGCCTTCGAGCCTGCCCGGTGAGCCTTCTGCGCCGACCTCTTCTGCCCCCAGCTCTAGCTCGAAGGCGGGAACGGGGTCCAGTACAGCCCGTTCCTGTGGAGAGATTACCGAGCTCAGTGGAGGGGCTCCAAGGTTGAAGTCTCGGCTGTCTTCCCCTCTCCCGGTCTGCACAAAGCAGGATCGCAAACCCGATTTGTCCAAAGGGGAGGGGAGCCCGGCGGGGAAGAGAGGCAGAACTGCCCCTGCTTCTGACAGCGACAACGACAGGGCTACTTTGAATCTCATGAGGAGGAGGAGGTCTAAGCGAGGCAACACGTCTAAGGATGTTGGTCAAGACAAGACCGAAAAATCATACCAGGGTGTTCCTTTGACAGAGGTGGCGGCCGAAGCTGCTTACGCAGTAGCGGTCGTCGCAATTTCTTCTGTCGAGGGTGCATCCGGCGATGCCTTACTCTCTACCGCCACCACTTTTGCCACTCCGGGTGTGTCGAAAGAAGTCGCTAGAGCACATCCAGTGGGGGGTGAAGGTGTCCTCACAGTCGGCGGGGCGGAACTGCGTTCCTCAGATGCAGACAATGCCCAAGGAGAGGGTACGGCTATAGAGCCCGAGCTGGAGGCGCTCTCCCCAGAGAATGTAGAGCATGTGGCCATCCGCAACATCGCACAGGTTTGTTTCGTCTTACTGTAAGCAACGGGTTCTTAGCGTCCTCTCTGAACACTAACTCCTCTTTCTCGCATTTTGCAGCTAGCTGCCGTCCAGTCCTTCTACTCCTCTCGCGTTAGCGAGCTGATCGGGTAGCTGAATTCCCATGCCATGATGGCCAAGCAGAGCGAGGCCGCCCTTGCCATGTTGAGGGTGGATTTTGACTTGTACCGGAGCCTGGACGAGGCTAGGGTCAGCAGCACGGTGGCCCATGCTTTGAGCGTCGAAAGGGCCAGACGTGAGGAGCTGGTCGCCGCGTTGGCCGAGGCAAGGACCGCCAAGTTGGCCCAAACTGAGGCTGCCAAGCTGACCCAGGCCAAGCTCGAGGTCAAGGAGCAGGAGCAGAATACAGGAGCGGAGATGGATCTGGTTTTCATCGCCTACGACAGAGCCGTCGACAAGGCCAAGGAAGCGAGGAAAGCTGAGGCGAAAGCCAAACTTGAGGCCCATTCGTTACAGCGTAGGCTCGACCGGTCCAACGAGGTAATCCGACATCTCTATTCGGATCACAAAAAACTGATGGAGGCTCATGTCGAGTTATCTCGCAAACGTGGCTAAGATCTCGCCGATATTAACAATCTTTTGATAGACTTATTGTAGCGACAAGCAGAGCTAACGCTAGCTCTGCTGAGGGATAGACTGGTGGACGCGGAGAAGCTGAAGACAAGGTACCAGAGGCAGCTGGATGTCCTTTCTGCAGAGAGCTACAGGTTTGGCTGGGAGAATAGGGAATTCGAAGGCCATATAGAGGTGATAACGCCAGACCAGTTCGATGAGCAGATTGGCATCGAGAGGGACCATTATTCCATTAGGTACTATATGCAGCAGTTAGGGGGACGAGATTAATATCGTGTATCCTACGGATGTGTTGAAGATGCTCGACGAAGATAAAGATGGGCCTTCTACATCTGCTTCTATTGCCAAGGAGACTATCCCTGCTCCGGGTCCGCCAGAACAAGCTACAGAGGTCTCTGGGGATCAGCCTGGTGAGGGCACCTTGACAGGCAGAGGGTCAAGCGCGGTTGTCTTGTCCAGCGACAATTCTGATTCCGCTGTAGCTGGCCTAAGCTTCGAAGCCAGCGTTGCTTCTCTCCCCGGAGGTAACTAGGGACTCTCCCCCTTTTGTACATTTGTAAAGTGTTGACCACTCTGTGTAGAGCTGACCCATGTTGCAAGCAACTGTTTAAATAATAAAACAGTGTATTCTTCTCACGCTTATTTTGTGTTATCTATTATATTCATTATTATATTATTTTTGTTACTTGCATCCATAGTCAGGGTCAGGCATCGTATACGATGTCATTCCTTTGTCAGCGGTCTGGCCGGCTTCCGGGTCTGGCCCAATCCTATATGATGCGGAGTTACTAGCGAATTCCCCTTATAATATGACCGATGAGGTCAGCTCCGAAGATCAAGACGTGAGTTTCGGCTCGCCCGACTTTGAGGATGTATAACTTCCGTTATGACTCATCTTAGTAGAATATGATCCACGCGTATGGCTGGACTTCTCTGACCCTAAATGGGAACGCGCCAGGAACCAGCTCCAAGGATTGGTCGACAACTGTTTGGACCCGTCACTTCAAAGGATGAGGCCTGGACTTGGCTCTTTTTGGGAGAAAACAGGATGTTACCACTCCGACGTATCCTTGCAAGTCTGCCCGAGACCTGCTCCTTACAAATAAAGACACTGGGTCCATGTCTGTGTCGACCACGCATCTTGTAATCTAAGCAATAATAAATAGAATTTGGTTGTAATTTCTGCTTTCGCGCTTAGTCTTGCTCGGACCTACTTCTAACGGGTAAGTCTTGGTTCCGTTCACTTCCTGCCTGTGCTTAGCTAAGGCACTCTCTGGGGTGGGTCTACTTTCAACGGGTAGACCCTGGTCCTATTTGCCTTTAGCTTGTGCATAGCTAAGGTGCCCCTTAGGGAGGGTCTGCTTCCAATGGGTAGACCCTGACCCCTTTTTCCTTTAGCTCACGCTTGGATTAAGTGCTCTCTGGGAGGGTCTCATCACTCAAATCACCCCTACCCCGCAAGAATGTTCTCTCAGGTCATCGACAAGCGACGTGATCCCTGTGGCGTAATTCTTGGCGAGGTTCGCTGGCAAATGTTTTATTGCGCACCCCTCCGCGCGTTTTCTCGGGCCATCGGCAATTATTTTATTGTGCGAGGTGATTCCCATAGTGATCTTTACCGAAGTCTGCTGGCAAGCATTTGACTGCGCAGCCCGATCCTCCTCGTGCATTTTCCAGGGCCATCGGCAAGCATTCTATTGCATGATGTGTTTCCTATAATATGATCTTCGTCAAGGTATACTGGCAAGCGTTTTACTGCGCAGCTCAATCCTCTTCGTACGTCTTCTCGGGTCGTCGGTAAGCGACATGATCCCCGTAGTACGATTGTTTTCGAGGTCTACTGGTAAGTTTTTGGTTGCACAGCTCTTTCTTTTTCGCACATTTTCTCGGGTCGTCGGCAAGCGATGTGATCCCCGCAGTACGATCGTTTTCGAGGTCTGCTAGCAAGTTTTTAGTTGCACGGCTCTTTCCTCTTTGTATGTTTTCTCGGATCATCGGCAAGTGAGGTGATCCCTGTAGTACGATCATTTTCGAGGTCTGCTGGCAAGTTTTTGGTTGCACAGCTCTTTCCTCTTCGTACGTTTTCTCGGGTCATCGGCAAGTGACAACCCCCGCAATACGATCGTTTTCGAGGTCTACTGGCAAGTTTTTGGTTGCGCAGCTCTTTCTTCTTCGTACGTTTTCTCAGGTCATCGGCAAGCGAGGTGATCCCCGCAGTATGATCGTTTTCGAGGTCTGCTGGCAAGTTTTTGGTTGCACAGCTCTTTCCTCTTCGTACGTTTTCTCGGGTCATCGGCAAGTGACGCGACCCCCACAATACGATCGTTTTCGAGGTCTACTGGCAAGTTTTTGGTTGCACAGCTCTTTCCTCTTCGTACGTTTTCTTGGGTCATCGGCAAGCGACGTGATCCCCGTAGTACGATTTTTATGAGGTCTGCTGGCAAGCATTTTACTGCACAGATCTTTCCTCTTCGTACGTTTTCTTGGGTCGTCGGCAAGCGACGTGTTCCCCGCAGTACGATCGTTTTTGAGGTCTGTTGACAAGTTTTTGGTTGCGCAGCTCTTTCCTCTTCGCACATTTTCTCAGGTCGTCGGCAAGTGACGTGATCCCCGCAGTACAATCTTTATGAAATCTACTGGCAAGTTTTTTACTGCACATCTCTTTCTTCTTCGTACGTTTTCTCGGGTCGTCGGCAAGCGACGTGATCCCTGCAGTACAATCGTTTTCGAGGTCTGCTGGCAAGTTTTTGGTTGCGCAGCTCTTTCCTCTTCGTACGTTTTCTCGGATCGTCAGCAAGCGATGCGATCCCCACAGTACAATTTTTATGAGGTTTGCTGGCAAGCATTTTATTGCGTAGCTCTCTCCTCTTCGTACGTTTTCTCAGTTCGTCGGCAAGTGACGTGATCCCCGTAGTACGGTCTTTTGCGCGAATGGCCTGCGGGGTCTGGCACTGTGGGCAGACCCTTTTACATAGCAATCCAAAGCACAAATCTGTGGAGTGGGAACCCTCATCTGTTTTGGAATTAAGTTGTTTAATAATACAAGCATTCACATGTGTCTTACAGTATTTGCACGCATCTCACACATAATACTTCTTCAGGTGTTGGGCATTCCACGTGTTTGGCAGGCTCTTCCCGGTCTTGAGTTCTTTCAGGACATATGCACTATTGTCAAGTGCCTTGATTACCTTCTAAGGCCCGACCTAATTAGAGTCTAGCTTCGAAGAATTCCCCGTTCTGACTGTCAAGACCCAATCACCGGCGTTAAATCGACGAGCGCTAACCTTCTTTGCATAGTAGGACCTAGCCTACTGATGGTACGAGACTAGAGGGACCAGGGCTATGTCCTTTGTTTCTTCCAGGACGTCTGTGTTGTGGCATAGCTGTTGTTTGTTCAGTGAGGCGTCTCTCACCACTTCGGAGCGAAGGGTCAGGAGGCCAATCTTTGTCGCGATCACAACTTCCGACCCGTAGACTATGGCGAATGGTGTTCTTCCCATTGACCTCCGCTTCGTGGTTCGATGGGCCCACACGATGGCCGGTAGCTCTTCTAACCACCTTCATTTGGCCTTGTAACTACAAGTTCTTTATTATATTGTTGAATATAGCCATGTTTGTTGCTTCTGCTTGGCCGTTCCCCTGAGGGTAATTTACGGATGAGAAGCTGAGCCTTATATCATACAACTCACACAGCTCCTTTAGCTTTGCATTCTGGAACTACGTGCCGTGATCAGCCTGTATCTCTCTTGGGATCCCGTATCAGCAGATTATGTTTTTTCAAATGAAGTTAATCGTGTCTGTCTTATTGACGGTTATATAGGCTTCAGCGTCTACCTATTTGGTGAAATAATCAGTAACCAGCAGAATATATCTTTTTCTCCTTGGACTTCTGGGGAGTTTTCTGAACCCCAGCAGTGCCGTCCCCGCTAGGGTAATGGAGAAGACTTTGCAAGTCACAGCCTCATCCCTGGTCTCCAAGGCCATCTTCTGTTGGAAGTGGTCTATGTGATCGAGGGGATCAGTTTTTCCCTCGAATGGTCTTAAGGTTAGGGTTGTGAAGTTCTTAACTGGATCCAATCGGCGAAGGCCGTCCGATTGATTCCTCGTACGGTCTGTTCTGTCAGATCATCAGGGATATGGCTGTGATGGGCTCCGAGCCTCTTACTTAGCTCTACCATCATTTCTTGTTTCCAGTTGGGAAGTGCACCTACTGGGCCTTCCTGGTGCCTTCTATCCAATGCTGTTCTGGCCCGGAAAGGCCTTGTCTGGCTCTACCGCTCCCCCTGCATCCGTGATCTGGATGAGACGGGGACTTCTATCGGTGGTTGGCCGGTGAATTCTTGTTGGACCTCTTCTTCATAGTCCTTCCTTCGCTCGCTCTTGGCTTCGCTTGCCAACAGCTCTTCGAGGCGGGCGTTATCTCTACGTACCTCTACGACTTCGTCTTTTTTTGATCCAGGACGGTCTCGTGGGCCATCTCTGTCTTCCGATTTATTTCTGCCAGGGCGGTGAGCATTTGGTCTAGCTTTTGCTCCAGACCTAGTCATGCTTCCCGGGAGCTCCCTTTGGCGTTAGGACGTGTACTCCTGGTTGTCATTCTTGATGGTGCCATTCGACGTTGTATGGCCTTTTGTTCGGGGAGAGCGCGATCGTGAGGCTCCTGTTTCTTCTCTTGCGCTCAATTGTTCCTACAGACGGCACCAAACTATTAGTGCTATTCTTATCAACTGTTCACGTGTCTCTGAACTCTAGTAGTGCTATTCTTATCAACTGTTCACGTGTCTCTGAACTGCTGACGAAGTATTCACCAACTATCCATGTGTCCTTGCTATCCTGGAATGTCTTTAGCTTCAGGCTGAGATGGGGAGGCAGGGTTGGCCACCTGTAAAGACTCTCTGATGTTTAAGTCAGTGATTTATCCCTGAGATGGAACAGTAAGGATTTCATTTTTTCTTTTCTAAACATTTTTTTTGTATATTATATATCTCCTTTTGGGAGGAAACAAGGCTTATATATATAATCCTAGGACTAGGAGCTTTCTGGCTCTCAATCCCAGGATCGAGTACTTTTTTCCATTATGACTTACTCGAGAAATCACAGGACGTGGTTACCGTGACCTTCCTTGCATCATCGTGGCCTGTTTTCTGTCGTCCCCTATGACTCTAGCCTGTCAGGGGTAAGATTTTGACAAGCCACCATTCTATCAGGACGACTTGCCCAATGCACGCACCTACCCAGGATCGCATTAAATGCTCTATCAGGGTCTGGAGTGATGAGTTACTTCCCACTGTATTCTGGCGGAAGACCCTTGAGGCTCCCAACCCCCATCTGTCGAGGTAAGAATCGAACTGGGCCGAGTCCATCCAGGGTCTGGGATGGGTCCAGCTCTGGCCTCGGACAACCCATGGGCCTATGCGGTACCACGTGCGACTCGCGTAGCCTTTAATCGGTCACTCTGGACACGTGTCGGACGGTGTACCCCGCTTGTGACCTGTTTTGCCACTTAATCGTCTACATAGTGTATGATTTGGGAACGGGTCCCACAAAAATACCTTACGGTATCTCTATTATTTATGATAGTATTCTTTTACCCCATTCACATTTTATTTTTCCCCTATACTCTTTAATTTTTATAAATATAGTGTCGTTTTGCCCCAATTTTTGTCGATATTATGTCACTTTGTTCCAACCAAGATGCAACATTTTACGTTTGTGATTAGGGTAAAATATGGTTGTATTAGAAATACTCGTAATTAAAGGAGTTTTATTGGATTAATGACATTTGGAGAAATGCTATTGAAAAATTTTATTTTCTTCCATCATTCTCGATTCTCAGTGTAAAAATTCTCTCAATTTCTTTGGTTATACCAATATGGGTAGGTATGAAATTTTTTTACCCATTTTTTCCTTCCCATTTAGCCTATCCCATATTTAACATTTTAAAAAGACTTATCATTCTAATACTTTCTCCTGACTAGAGTGAATTGGCGTCATGATAGTAAAATTAGGGTAAAATGACTCTATATTTGTAAAATTAGAGTTATTAAAAAAAACTTTAAATATGAAAGGACGGACGACAACTCTCGACAAAAACAAAAAGTCATATAGTACTTTCTCACAGATATTTCTAAATTAATTTTTAATAATAGAGATATTTCTATGGAAAAAGACACTACAGATATTTATTAATATCAAGTTTACAGTAACATCACATGATCTAAAGGCATGTTTACAAATATAATTGTAAAGGAAAATTGTTCGGTGAAAAATAATAGTAACTAAAACGTTATTGTTATCTATTTCTAATTTCACTAATTATGTGAGTGCTTGAGCAAAGAAAATCTCCTAAATATGGAAGTATGCATATGAATGGACGTATATGGAAATGGAACGTTTCCCTTATTCCATTCTCATTATTGTTTTAGGCCTAAATCACTTATATTAACACTCTTTGAGGTTCAAAATATCTACACAGATACTCTTTTATTAGTCGAGCCTTAGGAAAAAAATGTACTTTAAAGAAATTAGAATTTCGTTCGATGAGAAATTGTTGTTAAAGAAACAATTTATTAATTGAATTAAAAGAATAACACAGTAAAATTTCTTTGATTTTTTCGTCTTTTCACAACCATAGTTGGCCTTGTTATAAATATTCTTCTTCAGGAAGCGACATTGTAATATTGATATAATACACGAGGTGTTTTTTCTCTCATTATTATATTATATTAGGATCGCATATTGTTTTGATTTCGACAGCTCTAATGTTATAAATACGTACTTACCACCTAAACCAGCGTTGTAGCACACTAACACTTACAAGAGATGTGAATTGAATTTGATCCAAGCTAGCATCTTATGTACATTCTGTAGATTAAATTCAGTGGGAATGAGGATCTTAACTCGTTTCGAAAGAGCATCACGCTACTATCTATGACTATATATGCTTGAAAGGCCTTGACAAGATACCGTAGATAAAAGTCTTTGGTGGCGATCTACACATATCTTTGTCGTTTTGGCTATCTTACTCTTAAGTCTTAGTCGAGATGTGTATGATCCAACTGGATTTTGCGTAACATTCACATAGTGTACCACAGGACAAAATACAAAGGACCCCTGTGTGTGAACTGTCAGAGTTTTCTTCTTTTTAATTCACAGCAATTACAGTGTCGTAACTAGAGTGGGCCTCTCTCACTTCAACTTGGGTAACGTAGTTTGACAGTTTCTTTTTTATGATACTCAATGATACTTGGTGTCAAACTCTGGCCTCTCCTACTTCAACTAGGGTGGAATCAAATGTTCACTATTTGACCTAAATACTTATTGCACTTCCACAGCTGTTTCCTTGTAACATGAGAAATCTGACCCCCAAATCTCACACGTGAGTCTCTGTGTTTCTGATCCCGAAATTATCTTCTGTTAACCATTGGACTTGAGAAATTAGGTTAAATATGCATTATAAAAGGCATATTTTGGCACATATGCTTCCCTCAATAAAACTCTGAAAAATATGCATATACTCATCTGAAATGTCACTTCTGCCATTTATAATTGGTTTATAATGTATATGTCGCTCTTCTCCTCTTTAACCAAGCTGTAGCTCCTTATTCCTCCCTCTATATCCTCACAATCTTTCATGTAATCTCATGCTTGAATTTATCACACTGTCTAAGGAGCTGAAATTCTAAGAGCAGAAAAGAAGAAAGGATAAAAGTTGAAAAAACAGAAAAAAGACGTGGCAGTAAGACGGAGGACGGAAATCCGCGAAATGGGTATGTAATTTATATGGGTACTATTTGAAATGGTTTTTAACTGAGTTTCGATATGTTACGAGCATAATTTATACATTAAAAGTTATTTTCTGGGTCTGAGATTATCTGCAAAAGTCTGGATTTCTCAAAAAATCAGACTGCCTCA